>JACEGR010004429.1:0-87610 GCA_014170235.1 Listronotus bonariensis
GGTAAATGCAATAATGGGGCAAATGTAATACATGGTTATATCAATTCAATTATCAAACTGAAGGCCTGCAACCCGTTATACACAATAGCACTGAGATGTTTTTAAGCTCCCCACCATAAAACAAAATTTTAAGATCGAGTCATTTGAGCGGCCGAGCCTTATGTGTATAGTTCTGCGTTTTAGGTCGTAGAGTAAGTGCACGTGACAAAAGTTTTTTGTGAAAAGTAAAAGGAATTTAAAGGTAAACACTTTTCTTTGAATATTATGATATTAATGTCTTTACTGCGTTCCCTTTAGTTCAATTTGTTACCATGAAACGGTTACCAGATACGAAAAAAGCATATATCGCATTTACCCCTTAAAAATATATTCGCGGGGCTAATGCCATATAGTTATTTCGGGTAAATATGGATATGTTGCATTTCCCCAGATTGTTTAGTTTGTTTGGAAATAAATCAGAGCCGTATTTTTTTGGTGAACACTTTCGATAAAATAATTGCATCTTAGTGTCTTATAGTTCCTTCAAGACATTCGGCCAACAAAATTCATTAAAATGCAAGTTTTAAAGTCCGCAGTCTTTCATTTTATTTAGTAATTTTGAAGCGTTCTCCATTCTTTTCAGTTGTCCATGATGGTGCGAAATTATCAGCGAAAAAAACCTGATCAAAACAACTACTCTAATGAAGACCTTAAAGCTGCTGTAAGAGAAGTATCCCAAGGACGAATGACATATTATAGAGCAGTGCGTACTTACTCCGTGCCATATAGTACTCTCTTTTGTCAAGTACATGGTACCCGCGGAAAAATAAAAAAGAGAAAAGGTCGTTTAACTGCTTTGTCAAGTGCAGATGAGACGAAACTTGTGCACGGTTTGGCAGCTTTGGAAAAATGGGGTTTTGCTTTAACAAGAAAAGAGGTAATGGAACTTGTGGGTAAATATGTTACTCACAAAAAAATTAAAACTTCATTCAAGAATGGGGTACCGGGCGCTGATTGGTTTATTTCTTTTAAAAAGATAAACAATTTAAGCATAAAAGTTCCTGAAAATATTGAATATGCGCGTAAAAAAGCCACAGACCCATTTATTATTTATAATTACTTTGACATGCTCAAGTCAACTTTGGATGAACTAGATCTCCACAACAAGCCGGATCAAATTTGGAATTTGGATGAAACATCGATCCCTCCAAAACTAAAGTTGTCGGTATTAGAGGAAAAGTTTGTACGCGTACCATCAGTACGCCCGGTCGAGAAAACACCACTGTACTAATGCTAGCTAGCGCTTCCGGCATAAAAGCTCTTCCATTGATAATATTTAAAGGAATAAATGTTTGGGACCAATGGGTAGCTTCTGAAGGTACTGGGTTTCATGGGACAGTTTATGCGGCGAGTAGAAAAGGCTGGATGGAGGCAGATATTTTCAAAAATTATTTTATGAAAACTCTGCTTCCATTTTTAGGTGATAAGAGACCTCAACTTTTGATTTACGATGGACACTCCACACATATTGATGTTGATATAATATCCAAGGCAATGGAAGAAAATATTACGATTTTAAAATTACCACCCCATTCAAGCCATTTGCTTCAGCCACTAGACCTATCGGTATTTAAAGCTTTGAAAGTTAAATGGGATGATAAATTAATAACTTGGCAGAGGCAGCATGTTGGATACAAATTACCAAAGAAAATGTTTTCCCAGTTTCTAGGAGAAACATAGAAACTTATTGAACCAGAAATTATACAAAATGGCTTCAAGAAAGGAGGAATTATACCCTTTAATAGAAATGTTATTCCTGTTGACAAGTTTGAACCAAATGCACTAAAACGTTGGAATGATGCACAAGGAAAAGAGCAGCAGCAACATTCTACTCCAACACTTCAAGAATCAACGCTAATTCCACAAGAGACTCCCAAAACTCTAAACCATACTAACACCGACATTGTAGAATTTCCTACTGAGCAGTTGTTAAAAGACACCTCTATTGCAGATCCAGAGATACCAGGTCCAAGTTGCAGTTTTGAAGACATGTTACTTGCGACAGTTCGGCAAAAACAGTTATCTGAGAAACAGACCAGACGAAAAGTAGTTTCGGGATCTGAAATTATTACGAGTGAGGAGGTTTTAGTGCGCTTAAAAATAAACAGATTCCAAAAGTAAAAAAATCGCCAAAAAATAAAAAAAGCAAACCCAAGCCAAGTTGTAAAATTGCAAACTCCAGCAGTGACGATGAAAACTGTGGCTCTCTTAGTTATCAAGAATCAGATAACGAAGAGGAATTCTGGGAGCAAATTGAAGAAGAAGAAAAGGAACATAACGAGTGTACAAGTTGCGACTATAAGATTGATGTTGAAAAATGGGTAATTGTTCAATATCCAACCAAGAAGACTGTTAAACATTTCGTAGGGAAAATGTTGAAACAAGCCGAAAATGGAGATTGGGTTATCAAATTTACAAGACATAAAAAAATACTTTCTTTTGGCCTTCTAATGATGATATTGATATTGTCCAAGAGCAGGATATTCTTAGAGTACTGCCAAACCTTACTCCAGCGCGACGAGGTGACGGCATGATTTTTGGTTTAAACTTTGATGGATTTTGTTTGTAGTATTTTAGAAATATACAAATAGCTTATTAACACACATACCTTTTCTTTATAAAAAAATTAAGAAATAATGTTTATGTTATAAAACTTGCTTTTGTTTTTGTATATTACTAAGTTTCAATGTAAAATAAAGTTTATTTTAAAATATTTTTCGTTGCTAAACACTATTTTTGCGTACTATTGTTTTTTTCTTTATGCAAGTCCCTATATACCTAATTATCAAATGTGAACGTATATGATAAATAATCTTGTTAAGATTATTTATCATACCTCGGTACATAAAGGCATTCACTATAAAATAGTTTGTAACTTCTAAACCATAAATTTAATTTTTATTTTTCCAAGACAAAAATAAAATAATAATTTTATTTATTTTGCATTTGCCCCATATGCATTATTAAACTGTTTTAAAAATAACTTTATACTAGTATATTGCAGTTGCCCCATTGGTCGGGGCAAAAGCGATATGTTGACAAAATAAAAAAAAAATCAAAATTCAATTTTTTGTTGTTTTTCGTTTTAGAGTGCTGCAATTTACAGTAAACATTCCATAGAAATACTAAACCTAAAAAGAAATTTTTTGTGTGATCATCCGATTTTACACACTTACCAAAAGTTGCACTATGTCAATTTCATATCGCAATTACCCCAACTCACCCTATGTTTTATTTTCGATATTTAAACAGAAGGTTCTTTTTTTAAATGATGACATATTTTAATTCTAAACAAGTATTCCAAATAAATTTTTTTTCTAAGTTCAAAAATAAAGATAGTAGTTATGCTAAAGTAAATTTGTATCTACCTCGTATATGCAAGGATTTATTCAAACTTTGAACAGTGTTTTGCGAGTTTAGGTATTTGCAGATATTTTTATCGGAAATATATTTTTGTGAAATAAAAAAATTCTATATGGTTCAACAATTATGCCGGTCACTGTATGTATTTACGGGATATATAGAATGTTCTAAATTATGTGTTCACACCATTATTACAGATAGAGAGATACTTTGAGATTAAATTTATACTTATGCTTTGAGCATCAAATTTAATTTGGTAAATTATTCCAGGGGAATTATCCCTCCGGGCGACCTTCTGAATTCATCGATGGTTAAACTTTGATTAACTTTTGAGAGAATGAGAAAATGCTATTTATTCCGATTTGCATACTTAAAAAATTAAAACTGCATTTCATTCAAAAGAAAGAACCCATCATTTAAAAGTGTTATTTTGTCAACGATAACCTGACACTACTTAATTCCCTAAAAGTAAATAAAAAATGCACTGGAAGATTCTTTCACATTCACTTTATAAACCGCGTGTTTATTGGTCTGCGATGCGAGAGAGAAATACTGCAAAAACCTTTCTCACGCAAGCTGTTTGTAAGGTAAAGCGGCAAGGCTGTCTCTAGTAGATGCTTAAAGTCATGATCATAATAAATCGTAATTTATAAGTTTTTTCTGTGATCAAATTTGTTTCAAGTTAACATAAGGGCTATTTGATATTCTAATAATTCTAAATTATAAAACTAAAATAACTAGACCTAATTAGTTTAAGTTATTCAATAACGGTGTATAACACCTAAAGCAACTTTTCTAATTTGAAAAAGATCTCTTTGTAAATATTATTTGAAGTGTTGCGGCGAATAACGATCATAGTCCAACTAGCATAATTCGTCAGTATTTGCATTTTAATATTTTAAGTCGGATATTGTTAATGTAGATATTTAAGATAAAACACAAAAAATATATTATATCTAATACAAGTTAAAACTTGATGTCGCAAAAATTCGACCAATATGGACTATTATCAATTTTAGGCGTTTAACCAATTATAACCGCGGTAATAATTGGTGACAACTTTGACGTACATATAATACATTGTTTAAACGTCAACCAACACCGACTCCACAGTAGTCGGTGTTGCGTCAACATAACCCATTGGTAAATACCGTTTTAGAATTGGTTCTTAGCCTAAAATTAATGTATCATCTTTTATTCCCGTCAGCGCGTGGAACATGAGCGTTTTTAGGCGGCACGCTGTATCTTTAAACGTTGTTTTCTCGAGGACTACGAACTATTTTACGTAATTATTAATAGTTGTATTATTTTAGGTACTATTTAAAGGTGCTTGGCAAAAAATGGACTCTGATCGTTATTCGCCGCCACCCTTCATTTCCCTTAAATTAGAAAGTTTATCATTTGGCTGGTTTCTGCGGAACAACCTTAACAGCGCACGAGATAACTTTTGAGTATGTTGTTGCATTTTTTGAATCATGTCTGTGTTAAACACATTTTCTTCCTTGCAAATTAAAATAACTTAGCAGAAATAAAAATTATGCCATTAGGGTAAAAACGCAAATTTAAAATTACTTAGTGCCAATTAATAGGTTATTAAAGTTGACTAGAGACTAAGGTAAAAATATTAAAGTAAAAAAGAAATACTTAGTCTTATAATTCATACTGTCTCAGTTAGTTTTGTTTGTTTTAAGACAAGACCCCCTAAAAAGTTAAAACAATTTTAGTTCTAACATTGAACAAGCCGATTATTCAATTCTAACGGTTATAAGGCCATCGTTTGAATACATAAAACTAACAAAATTTAAGTTACATTACATTTTCAGGAACTTGTTGTGTTCTTTGTTTTGTTTAATAATTTGAGAATCTTGCAATAATGAGGCGTTGTTCAAAATCGGATTAAAAGCAAAATTTGGCAAACCTGGAATTTAAAAATTTTGTTTATGACAACAGTTTTTAATTCAGTAACTTCTTTTTGAACAAAATTTAGATGGTATTTGGCGGTTCCAATGTCTTTTAATTTTAATATTTAAGAACTAATTTAATGTGCCTTGAAAAATTGTTTTAAAATGTCATCTTTAGTGTGTCTCAGGATAGAAGTTACAAGAGGACAAATGGACCAAAAATTTTGGAATTTTTGAACATCCTTTTGGGAAAACTGGTTGCATGGTCCAAAACTAATAAATACGAAATTTAACTTCGATTGGTGGTATACAGGACAAATTATACCTAAAAATGTGAAATGTTGGAACTTTTATGTCAAAGAAACAATAAAACAATATGAATGATATCTACAATCAAAGTTAGTATTATCAAAAGTAAATCAGTCTAAATAAAATGTACTATAATTTATAAAATACAATCATAATGGATTTAACTATTTTATGATAACATTAAAGAAAACTTGTAAACAGATTTTTAAGGTTTACATATGAAAATATAGTATATAAAATTAAATGCAAAATCAACAAATGAAGCAAAATCTTTAAAAATCCAAATACTAGAATAATAAGCAAATGAGTACAAGTAAAAATCACATATAATTTAAATACAATATTTTATTTACAAACCTATAAATTTTTCACTTAATCAGACACAGGAGAATTAACGTTAGTATACAGTCAGTCCCAGACACAACATGTATTTAGCAACTCTTCATCATATGGATTCCTTCGCATAACATAATGACAAAGTAATGTTGCACGCCTCTGCTCAACATTCGTAATTTGCCTATTTTCTCGCACATTGTAATTTAACAGGAAGCAATGAAAGACTAAACTTAAAATTCGTATGACTTCAGCAAACCTTCCACATGACTTAAGAAGTAAGCCTCAATTATGTATGCCCACTGATGTCTCTTTAACCATTAATCTTCTTTCTTTTTCATATATTTGTTTATAGCATTTTAAGAAAAAATGTATGTAGATATAAAAATTTATCTCATCTCCTTAGCAACCAATAAAAAAAAAAAAAAAAAAATGAAACACATAAATACTAAAAAGAATGGTCCTCTAAAAACGGACACTAAATAAACTTAAATTAAAACCTTCTTACATTAAAAGCTTGTTTATTAGTGAGGATTGAAATATCTTGACTATTATGGCTTAAATCAATAGATAAATCAGACTCCATTAATCGTCTGTCTATAGACTGATTACATATATCATCTTTAATTCTAGATTCGTGCTTGATAACAACAGGTATTTTCATCAATTTTTTAATGCTTCCTGGTAAAACTAACTCATTCTCTTTTGTAGTAACTTTAGTTTTAGCTGGTTTATAGATCACTTGAGAAAATTGCTTATCTGATTCTGGAATGTTTTCTTTAACTGATGTAGGATTTGGCCTTACTAATTTTGTTGCTACTCTTGAAGAAATACCTGTTCTCGGAGGTACCTTTATCAGTGGGCAGTATTTAGGGCTATGATTAATATAAACACCTACGGGACTTACAATATTTTTTAATGCACTATTGGAGGATTTACTGGGGGTTGGTATTTTTTTAACTGGTTTTGTTGGTACCTTAAAAGCACCTTCAGCTTTTGTCTTTTCTATATTTGTAAACAGGTTTCTAGCACTTACTGATGGAGGTTTGAGTTTTGACTCTTTGTGTTGATATTTAGATTTGGCTGAAGCTGATGATACCTTAACTTCTGCCATGGGTTTTGTAATCCTTTCTGCACTATAAAATATTTTACATTTTTCCAAAGAATTTGTTTTTGCAATAGGAGTGTTATTTCTTAATCCAGAACTATTACAAGAAGAGTTCAAAAATGACCCAGAGATTATAGCATCATTATAGTTAAAGAGATTATCCTTTTTTGGTGTAACTTTTGAAGGCGTAATATTAGACATATCATAATTTTCCCCCTGCGCCAAAAACTTATTTATTTCTTCTAAAGTGTCATCAAATTCGCAGGTGTTATCCATTTGTTGAATCTCAATTTCTGGATCTGGTATGGATGACTGTATGTTTTCGGTATTTTCAATACTATCCTGTAGCTGTTTAAAATCCTCAAAGTCATTCGTCGACTGTGATGATCCACTTATGCTTAGTGTCTTGCAGATATCTGAATTAGTATTAGTGTTTTGATTGGTTTTTGCGAGTTCGAAAACTCCTGCAGGAACTTTGTCCATCTCTAAATTTTGTATTTCCAACTCTTGTGGTAATCCACTAGTTTCTTTTGGTAATTCAATGTTACTACTGCCTTCAATACAAGTAGTAAATTCAGTTTTCTCAGAAATCTTGCTAAGTTGATTGCAGTCTACAATTACTCTTTGATTTTTGGGCAAAGACTGTTGTGGTAATTGGCTCAAATTAAAACATATATTTTTAAAGGAGTCTTCTCTATCGTTAAAATTCTCAGAGCCATCATCACTCTGTGTATTAAAGGAATATTCTTTTGGTTCATTGTCTGAGTCACTTACTGTAAGGCTTTCTATGCTTAAACTAGAATTTATAATTTTAGATTCCTCATGTGTCGAATAATAGTCCTGATTTCTGTACTTGAAACTGTTACTTTTTTCATATAATGAGTTTGTATGGTCAGCTTCTTTTTTATTACCAAAATATTGCTGTTACTTAAAAATTCATTTTCGATGGATTCAGAAAGGCATTCTTTATGGCTAGATCCTCTATTTATTGACATAACTGGACTCGCTGAAACCCTAAGCTGTTCACCTGTTTCACACTCATTAAAAGAATTTTCTAATTGTAAGCTTTCATCACTTATTGTTATTATACTACTATTATTAAAATCTTTTGAGTTGCAGGTATCCTCCTTCTGGCTATTATAGTTAGTAGTTTTAATGAAAGACTCTTCATCATCAATAACTGTATTTTCAACTAATGTTTGGTGAACTTTATCTAAAGATAATGTAGTGTGATTGCTAATTTTTTCTAGGAAGGTATCCTCATACTTATTACATTTGTTTTCAAAAACATTGCTTTGATCACAGGCAGTATGATACGAAGATGCTTCAGAGAATGGTTCATTTATTACTTTATTAAGTTTTTCCAAAAATTCTGAGTTTTGACTTAACCTGTCAGTTAATGCACTGTCATTAGGAGTCATATAATGGGAAGGGTTCTGTTCATCTTCCATACTTTTAGCCACTGCTGGAATTTCTTCAAAGGCAGTATTATCAGCCTCTTTTAATTTGCACCTGAAACAAAAACCAAATTAAATCTTGGTCACAAAAATTATTATTTTATTTTAAGGTAAATGTTTTTAAAGGATTTTTTTTTCAAAAAAGCCAATGTTAAATTTTAAATATTTTCAGGATATACAAGGTGTTTCAGAACTATGGAATCAAACTTCTAGGGGTTATTCAGTGCAACAGTAGAAAACATTTGAGTATATGTTGTATATGTACAAATGTACACTACAGAATAAAACTAACCAGAACACACAAAAACAAAATAATGTCTTATATATACCAGTGACAAAAATAATTTTAAAAAATGAACATTAAGTAAAATGTACAGTCAACAAAGTAAAATTTAAAAGTGTTTTGAAAACGGACTTTACAATACTAAAAGACGCGGAGCTGCAATTGTCTTTATAAGGAACTGAGACTTGTACCGAAAAGATCGATGTCAGAGTAATACCGGTTTTAGTTCCTTAAGATATGATCAATGAATGCGCTGTGAACATAGTTAGTTCATAAAGGAGCCAGCTTATTTTCTAAATTCATCCATTGTTGTACATAATATCATCACAAAAAAGTAAGAAAAGATTGGGCTTTAAAATTCAATACACTGATAAAAATTTGTAACGTTAAATTATTTCACAAGGTGTTTCGAAAATTTAGGCAGGATACAATATTTGGCTCTCCCCTGTATAACACCTAATGTCATAAAACTTTTTGCAATCCCCATATTAAATAATAATATCGATAAAAGGAGCTACAACTGGACCACAAGATAATTAAAATCTGTCAAAAACCAAAAAGTTATTTAAGATTGAATTTAATCAAAATTTTGATGAGCGTTTTTTTTTGTCTGGGAGTGTAATTGTAAATTTTATTTGAATATTTGCACATTTGCTGCCGCAATCATGATTAGACAATCATTTTGGTACACGGAGAGACACGGACTTTATAATGTCGTATTGTTATTGCAATATTCTAAAAATTTATAATCATTAAAGTATATTTAATAAAGCGTTTAGCAATTAATAGGTATGTTGAAATATTTGATGTTTAGCACTGTATATAGGACCATAGTTGGATTTTTTAAAATATTTTAATTTCTCCCTAATTTTTAAAATTTGTAATTTGTGTGTGTATAATAGGTATATATATTTTTAATTTTTAAGTTAAAATAAAAAAAAATATATGAAATAAATCTGCCGCCCCTTAAAAATTGCCGCGCTAGGCTCCAGCCTACTTAGCCTGCTGGTAAATCTAGCACTGCATTTACAAACACAAATAAGTGTAATTTCATGTAAGGGACTACATACTTAGAAACTAAATAACTAAGTGCTAAATATCTAAGGAAAATAAATAATTTAAGTATAACAATAAACTGACTAGGGATTTAGTAATGTCCTTATTCCTTTCAAACTAATGTTAAAGATATCACAGTTATTATTGGACAAAATACTGTTGCAAGTGCTTAACAAATACGATATTTAAAGAGGGGGAACTAGTTATGTCAGTCTTAAATGTGTCATATTTACCTAATCTTAAATTTATTTTAAGAACATGAAACCTAATGTAATTAATTATTGCAAAATCCCTGTATTTTGTGCTATTTACTAGGTAATAAACAAATATCAGTGACTGAGTTATTCCTCTAACACAGAGTGATTGTATGTTAAAGGTAGTCAGCATATCCTTGTAAATCACCAATAGTGGAAATGCTGGGTACACATTATGTTGTTTGTAATAAAGATATCTTAAACATTTTTTGTAATCTTTCAATTAAATTTTTGTTGCATTCAGCAGTAGGTGGCCAGATTACTGAAGCATACTCCACATGGGGTCTCACAAATGTTTTATACAACTTTACAAGTGTGCTTATTCTATTAAAATGTTTAGTATTTCTTATTATAATTCCCAACATTCGAAATGCTTTACCTATTTAGAATAGCCTGATAATGTAGATTAAATTTTAAATTTGATTGAACTTATGAAAATTTAAAATAATTTTTAGATAACCATATTTTCAAAATTTAAAACTCTTTGAATCATCTTTTTAATAGTAATACAAAGGGTCAATTCCATAGGCTATTTAAAAAATCAAAGCTAATGATGGTGACTCAAAGAGGAAACTTCGGTTCTTAAATTTAGTGACATGATTTTATAGAACAGAAAAAGTGGCAATGATAATGTGTCCTTTGTTTTAAAATATCTCTTCAAATAAACTAAGAAAAAAATAAAAACTGTTTCGAAAAATTTTGTTTTTTTCCGGATAGTTTTCGAACGGCTGCAAATTTTTAAAACCGAATATTGTTAAGCATAAAATGCGCAACTTTGTCCCAATTTAACCAACCCTCTTACCGTTGCCGAGATGCCAATGGTACCCATCGAATTTGTATATTTACCATATAAAAAAACTTAGATACTCTAAAAGAAACTGATATGTAAGGTTTTTCTTTTGGAAAACCCCTCTATTTTTTTGCTGTTTAATGGAATTTCTAATCAGATTTCTGTAACAAATAGGCATAAAATATCGGTAATTGTCTAGAAAGTTACGGCAACTCCGATTTTAACCAATGGTATAGGGGGTTTTGTGGGACGGTGATCAAGAATCTAAAATATTTTTTTGGAAACGTTTCGTTTTCTAGATATAAATCATCAAAATTGAAAACCAAAATTACTTTATTTTCATTATTCTTTCCCTTCTTCTTGCTTGATATCACACTAAATTGGCATATACCATTTTATACATCCATGATGGTTAGTTGTCCTTGACCAAAATGTAATAAAAAATGAGGTAGTGGGAATAAGGACGGCAAAATAAAAGACGCTTTATTTGTTCTGCGACGTTACGGTCATGATTTTGGACCTTTTTCACGCTAAAAGATGATTTATTTATATATATATTTTTTTTTTAATAGTATAAAATAATTGGACATAAAAATTCAAGATTCAAAAATGTGTTTCCAACACTTAAACGACAGAACTGATGACCGCGCGGCTTCTTTACTACTGATGTTTACTCTATAGTCCTACATAATAGCATGTTTTGGCGAATGATTCAATATTTGGAAGGTAGGTTGCTTACTTATTTAATTTTATTGTGATAATAATATACTTTCAGTACTTTTAATACTCTTTTAATGAATGTTACATTTTTCATTGAATTGACGTTTTTAATTTAATTTTCAATTTTTTTAACTTCATAACATCTCAATCATAGTGACGTAAATTTTATTAGTAAAAAGTTAAAGTGTTGGAAACACATTTTTTATAAATCTTGTATTTTTATACCTGTAATGTCCAATTATTTCATACTATTCGAAAAATAAAAAAATAAATCATCTTTTAGTGTGAAAAAGGTCCAAAATCCTTATTCCCACTACCTTCTTTTCCATAATATATTATTTTATTTAACATTAAAAAGACCTTTTTAAAACTTGCCTAATAATTTTATTCCATTTTATTACATTGATCCAAAAGCTTCACTTTAAGATTATAGGCCTATGAAAGCTTAAAAGAATAAAATGGTGTATGCATGGTGCATGTATGCATTTAGAAGTAAAAGATTTACAATTTAATGAAAAAACGGTATAAAATAAATAAATAAAAAAAGTTTCAAAAAGGTGTATACAGGGTGTCCAATAACTTTACTGACAAACTTAAAGGGATGATTCTACAATATAATGTAAGAACAAAACTTCATATTAACATAAATATGTCCTAAACGTCTTAGATTTCAAACTACAGGGTGTTAAAAAAATACAAAAATTATTGTTTTGTTATAACTTTTTTACAAATTACATCACCTATTTATTAGAAGTTTTTTTCCAAAAAAATTACCAATGTCATTCATATTGGGTTTGGAAAAATATTTTTTCCAAGAAACAATGGTACGCTGCTGCATTTTCTTAAAATAAAAATATTTTTATGGATTTTCATTTAGTTCCAAACAAATTTGATTTCCTTAATTTTTTTATTAAACCACCGGTTTTTGGGATAAATAAATACAAATCATTTCTTGGCATGAAAATATTGCTATTTAATTCTACAGTATTAAATATAGGGTAGGCATGTGAAGAGTAAGGCTCATTACCTAGTTTCTCATACCAATCATTATATAAACTAAAAGTTGCAACACTGATATACTAACCAATAGTTTTCCTAAAAAAATAGTTTTGCATGCAAAGAAATGATTAGTATTTGTTTATGCAAATAAACTACATTAAATAAAAAAATAAAAATAAAGAGATAAAATTTGTTCCCTATTAAACAAGGATTCAATAACATATTTTTATTTTAAGAAATGGCAGTGGCGTACCATTTTTTTAAAAATATTTGCCCCTAACCCCTTATAGACGACACTGGTAGTAAGTTTAGTTTTTTCTTGTATGTTAAAAAATGTCTTTTTATGCGTTTCCCAATAGTACAGTAAACATATTAGCATACCATAGGGTAAGGTTGATTCAATTAAAGACAAGCTATTCTTTCTTTGAATGTGCAGGAAAAAGTCTTTAGATTAATAAACTAAAAGTCTATCGCATAATTCCAAATATAAAAAAATGGCCGCCATCTTGTCCTTTCTAAATTTAATGGTATAACTTTTTATTTATGCATTTACAAAAAATTATATGCAAACGCCCTGGAATATTTTTTGGTTTTCTTTTTTATAAAAAATAATAACTTAAAAATTCTTTTAAATCCAGGTTTTGCTCTATGTATTTAATTAAAAAGCAGTAATGTACAGGGTGGATTATTTTGGCTGTAACTATAGGGTATAGGCTAAACGTTAAGAAATACAAAAAAACTAAGATACACGTCCAGATCTCTTTTTTTGCGTTAGGTTTAATGACGCTATCAGAATCATGCTTACTTGATTGTTTTGGAAGATACAGGGTTATTATCAAAATTTGTAGATTTTTATTATGTCCTATTACTCGGACATTTAGGGAGATAGAAACGAACTTCAAATACAAAAGTTTTTTTATCTTTTTAAGTAGAAACTAGTGGCGTACCTTAAATAAATATTAGTGTTTTAATTTTTAGTTAAACCGCAAACTTGCGTTTTTTTAAATTTGAGTATCTAAAAAAATGCATTTTTTCTTGCGATTACAACAATTTATAACACTTAATATTATGCATTGTTATAAACAGATTAAAAAAACAAAAAAAGTAGTTGGCCATGGACTGAATTAATATTCATTTATGTTTTAAAGGGTATGTATATAAAAACAACCCAATCCATCAAGAATACTAAAATATTTATTAACCAAAACAATACCAACCACAGAAATTTAAAAAGCAACCAAACAATTATTAAGTAAAGTACTTAATAATTTTTTGCACTTGTGTTTAATCACAAAATGTGCTCAAATACTTTCCATTCTGTTCTATGACTTTTGGAATCAGCTTCTAATGGAACTAGTGTCAATATAGATGTAAATATGTAGCATTTTTCATATTTAATTTTAAGAAACTTTAAACAAAATATTTTAATTTATTCATATTGTACCGCATCTAAATATTAGATTGTCATTACTTTGATTATAATAGGCTAAGTCCAAAAATGCATAGAACAGAATGCAAAGTATTTAAGCACATTTGGTGATTAAACACAAGTGCAAAAAAATTATTAAGTACTTGAATAATTGTTTAGTGTGTGCAAAAAGAAGGGGGTTAGTTCAATGTCATCTTTGATGATGGATATCTCGGAAACGAAACGTTGCCGCCAAAAACTTCTTTCAGATTCGTGATCAGCGCCCCAAAAAAACCCTTTATACCAAATTTCATTAAAATCGGAGTTGCGACCGGTGTAGGAATTAGGCTTTTGGGTTTTGACCGGTTTCTAGATAATTACGAAATCTCTAAATATTAACAATGTGTTGGATTCAAATCTTTGCAACATAAGAACAAATTACAACAAAAAGATTTTTATTTTTAGGTAAATTTAAAAAAAAGACAAATGAGTGTGTATTACAGGGTTTACAAAAAAAACTTACATTGTTGTATGACGTCTATTTACTTTTTGCCAATATACTTATGCCAATCTCTTTTAGCTTCTTCAAGAGTATATTTGCCAAAGCACACATCATCATCTGACGAGTCCGACAAATAGTCGTTGTTATCGGACATTTCCTATTTTCTGGCAATAATTTGAAATTGTTTTAAAACAAAAACAAAAATAATTTACAACTACACAATGGAGTATCGTAGATTTAAAGATTTTAGAAATTTTAAACCATAACGAACCTAACGATTTTTTATACAGTGTTGCCGAACCTGGTTACTGGTTTCTTTAGTGCTTTTGTGCACCTTGGTTACCGGTTACCGGCCACCGCAAGTTATCAGCTCGGAGCACAAGCTTTATAAAAGGCATTTTTAAATGCTGATGGATTGGTGTAGATCCAATTAGCTGATTTTAGAATTCACTGCCGAGGTTTTCGTTATTTTCTGAACACTTATGTTCCATATGGCCTTCATCTAATATTGTGACGTCACGGTGGTCCTTTTTTAACCAATTTAAAATTAAAAACATAGTTTATACAATTTTTAAAGTATGTTTAATCCACTATTTACTTACAAATAAAAACGCGATTAACACGATTTTTACAAAACAATAAAGAAATAACGACATTTATTTATAAAGCATATCCTTGACGTCACATCTATCGGCTGTCAAATGAAAAGTTGGGCCACCTTGTCTCTAAACAACTTGAGTATAACCCAAGATCGTTTGACTAGGTAAGGTTGCCTCATTACGTCACATATGTACCGCACTGTTGGTTCCTTGGCGCCACCATAGCAAACAAGGATGTCTAGACGGATAATACTATAAGGGCGAAAGAGCGCGATATACAATATTTAAAAATCAGCTAGAATAATCATTGTTAAAAAATGTATTAATAGGAAATAAAGAAGTTACTAACAACTGAAATCAACAGTATTTAAAAGTATTTCTTTAATATTGACAAAAAACACAAACTGTTAAAAACTTTTATTTTTTAATGAGCAAAATACATATATGTGACGTATGGTCTGCCATGTTGCAAGAGATTAGATTAGATTAGATTAGGAGGTGGATTGCATATCCTCTAACACTGCAACCTGCTCAGGTTTATTGTGTATCCTCCGTCCATAGGTTAGAGCACGCTATCCAAGCCGGTCTGTTTAATCAGACTCCACAAGCTTGAAACTGGCCCCTTGGTATATCTTGCCGCTTTAGGTTTTTCTTCACCCAGCCTTGCAAACCGCAGACGACAAAGGGCTTCGCAGTAGCACCATACGTGTTCTGCGGTTTCTTCCTCCTCCTGGCAGAACCTACATAGGTTTTCTTCTGCCAGGCCCATAGTTTCCAGGTGTTTATTCAGTCTGCAATGACCTGTCAGTTGACCCACTATTATTCTTACTGCCTTCCGGTTATAATTCAGAAGGTCTTTTCTAAATTCTGGCGAGTAAGCCTTGATGAACACTTTCGCCTGACGCTGTCCTGGTGTTCTCCTCCACCAGTCTTGTGATTCCCTCATAATCCATGATCTAATGGATGACCTTACCTGGCATGATGGAATACCACAGTAGGGCTCAGGACCTACCATTGTCCTACCAGCCCCTCCTTTGCCAATTTATCAGCTTCTTCATTGCCTTCGTGGCCTTCGTGTCCTGGTACCCAGGCAATGGTTAGCTTGTTGGACGCACCCACCTCTTCCAGGGCAATTATGCAGTCCCGCACCAGCTTGGAGCTGATTTTGCATGAACTGAGTGCCCTGATGGCTGCCTGGCTGTCCGAATAGATTACTATGGTTTTATCCTCATAGCTCCTTCTAATGATTTCCCTAGCGCATTGTTCTATGGCTACAATTTCGGCCTGGAACACATTAGGGTGTTGTCCGAGACCCAAGTTTATTTTCGTCCTTGGTTTGTCCCCATATATACCTGCTCCAACTCCTTGGTCTGTTTTGGAGCCGTCTGTATACCAGATTAGGTCGGCTTTAATGGGAGGCCCTGCCACCCAGTCCTTTCTGTCTGGTATTAAAGTTTGAAAACCTTTGTTTAGCCAGTAGCTTGGTACCATTTTGTCTGAAGGCATCTCACACACTGAGTTGACTTCTTGGTCCTCCTTGAATCTCCATTGTATGGCCCTTTCCTGTCTTATGATAGGACTCTGGCCTTGTTTGAGACGGTATTGTACCGCTTTCACTTCACCCTGTATGTAGATGTGAAGTGGCGGTAGATTAAGCAGCGTTTCCAGGGCTGCAGTAGGGGTCGATTTCATGGCCCCCGTAATACATAGACAAGCGAGTCTCTGTATACTTTGTAATTGCCTTATTGCCGTCTTTTGTAGCGTCTTTGCACCCCAGGCAATTGACCCGTAGGTTATCATTGGTCTGACGACCATTTTGTATAACCATAGGTTCATCTTCGGATTGTTGCAAGGTTTACGAGGCAACCTTACCTAGTCAAACGATCTTGAGTATAACCGACCAATTAGACCTGTTTGCGATAAATTTTGTGTATTGTACATACAGTAGTTTACACTTTTTTTATGAATAAACCGTTTGATATCATTAGTATAATTTAGCGCTAGTTATGTTTTATTAGATTCTGAAGCACACTATTCCCAAAACGTGCTAGGCATAAAGTCGAATACAAATCTATTTCACCTTATTTACACTATTTAGTCTTACACTGCACTTGATAACAAACAAACCGAACTACGGTTAACCTTTGGTACTCCTAACACTGCCGCGTAAGCGTACTTCATTTACAAACCTAGTGAAGTGCAATATTTTTTCCACTAGTTCGATTAATACTTTTTTTAACTAGTTTGGCATAATTATATGTGTTTGAGCATAGGCTATAGAGAAAACCCGTTACTTTAAGCTTGCTCAATCAAATATAATTAGTGAAATTAATAGGGTTAATTAAGATCACTACTCCGATCTTGCTGCATGCCTTTAAATATTTCAAAGGTAACGACTGATTCCAGATACACAAAACGCTTTCGACGATTAAGTAAGAGCAATATCTTTTAGATTCCAGAGCAAAAGATTTTTAAAATCGAAAACAAACCTCCAAGCGGGAGTGAGTCAGATCTTATCGAGAGCGATCTCCCAAGAGCAGTAAACTGAAAAATTAAGGTTAGCGAAGTCACTGTCACTGTCCAATTTCCATGAGTAAAATGGCAGTATTTGGTACCAAAATATCAAAACATTTTAGGTAAATCTCATTTGTTCTGATTTTTGGGATTAATTTTTATCCTTAAAGGATATTTTGTTATAAAGGAATATTAATATGACTCATTTATTTTTTCAAATTTCCCCATTTGACAGTCATCTGTCAGCCGTTTGCGCTGGCGCAGAATTAATTTTAAATTCTATAGAAGCGTTCAAATCTATTTCAACGGACATTTTGCTTCATGTCTTTTGTTGTGATGTGTTTTTATTTCATGTAGTTGTAGAATTATTATAGTAAAGAATTATTTTGGAATTTTTAGACGAAGCATGGCGCAGCAGGTTCAATCCAGGAAGAAAAGTTCTCCGATACAAAATATTAAAGTAGTTGTTCGGGTTAGGTAAGTTATTTATGCCTAGACAAGTTTTGATTTAGTTTACAAGATTTTTGTTTAAGCAAAATTTAAAGTCAGGTTTAATTTTATTATAGGACAGTTAACTAACCTAGTAAAAACCCTTTTAATATACGTGTATTTGGTCAAAGTAATTTTTTTATTGAATAGATAAAACAAGTGTTCCTCGCTATTTAGTTTATATATAAAACGGGTTTAATAATTATATATAATTTACGACTAGCCGACCCGTAATAAAATATAGCCTATAGCACCCTTGAATAGTGTAGCTTTCTGATTGTGAAAGAATTAACCAGAACTAACAAAGTTACACACTTTAACTTTTTGTCTTTATTAGGCAAGAAACAATCTTTATTTTGGGACTTTATAAAAGTTTTTACTAAATGACTACCAAAGTTATGGCCTCGGTTATGGCTTAGTTTAGAAGGAATTTATTTATCTTAAAACCAAAATAACAAAAAGGAAAGTCAATATATTATACATTTCACACATTATTTGCAGGAACAAATCAATGACTAAGGGTACATCATTAAATCGGATTGGATGGATCAAATAGAACTTAATACTTTGTTCTTTCTTCTAGAATTTATCGGATGCCGATAATCCAGTTCTAAATTCTTTTAAATTTAACAAAGGAAAATATATACAATGACAAAAAAGCAAAGAAATAAAAATAAACTTCCAACCTTTGTTTTGTGGTAGTTTTTTAATTAATTTTATTTAATTTTAGAAAAAATACCAAATAATAATACAAAATACTAAAGAAACACTCTCACAATATTTTAGCAAATATTTAAGCTTATTTTTTATTTTCCACCATTTACTATTTCGTTTCTACACTTATTAGCTGTTTAACTTAACTATCATTTTTTAAACCTTTTCTGAAACTGTCAATATCATACAAAGATAACCCCCGATCGGACTGAACTCAATTCAAATCTCTTAAAAAACAGGGTTGAGTAATGGCGTTTTATCCAATCGCTTACTCAATCTGAACCGTGTATATCGCAATTTTTCGTCAGATTAGGGGGCGTCCATAAATTACGTGAGGTGTTTTTTCCATATTTTGGACCCCCTCCCCCTTGGTGAGATTAGGTGAGATTTTCTTTAACCCCCCCTATCTCATCTCACGTGAGATTTATAATGGGAATACAAAACTCTCAATTTCTTGAACCGAAATTGATTTTGTTTTCAAAAAATATAGAAGAGCAAAAAAATAGGTCCTCCATCCAAAAAGCAAAAAAGCAACAATACATACATCACATTTTCCTGGGGGAGGCCTGTCCCAAAATTAATTTTTCTTTTCTTTTCTACCTACACAAAAATTACGTGAGATTTTCACAAACCCCCCTTCCCCCTCGTGAGATTTGGTAAGATTTTGCTCGACCCCTCCCCCTAAAATGTCTCACGTAATTTATGGACGCCCCCTTAAGTGTTATCCAATCGGTTGAATCGGATTCAGTACAATGATGTACTCAATATTATTTAAGACATCCAAGGTCAACTAAGTGAATGGTTAAAAAGAAAAAGGGTCTAAGTAAAAATTTGCCTATAAAGTACATTTACTGTAGATCTAAACTAGAATGCCACCTTATCTCATTGGTTAAGGGGGTATTCTAGTCTAGTTGCCTGAATTTTGAGGATTTTTGCCAAGGAATAAGAAAAAAGCAATGGATATTTTTACTATCCATTTTTTATCATCTCTTTATTCAAATATAAAGAGTACACAAACTAAATAAAATAAATAAATAAATAAATACATATCCATGAAGTTATTCATCCTAGTGGAAGGAGAAAAAAACGTCATGTCCTCGTCGCTATGATTTCTACCCTCATGGTGATTTAAAAAATAAAAAATTGACAAATTTTGGAATAATACTAATGTTGTTATCGCCTGACCCAACAAAATAAAAAAAAATTGATTTTTCAGAAAATGGCGGCTACTTAAAAATAAAGGTCGATTTTTTCACTAGGTTTTAAGGTTTCTTGAATCTTTTAAAAATATAACAAATTTGAAATTTTTAGTTTTTGTTGGTTTATGCAATAGAGAAATATTCAAACAACATTTATGCCAAATTTTAAGTAAATCGGTTGATTAGAACTTAAGAAACCATTGCGACTGTATCGAAACAAGGAATTTTTAAAAAATCGAATTCATATCCCAAAGTTTTACTTTTTAAAATTGGTCCATTTAAAAAATAAAATGGGGGATGGACATTGAAGAAATTCGTTGTATAAATTGGGGGTTCCCAAACTTTTTATCTTATTGAAAAGTAATAAGCTAGCCCAAAAACACTCTACTAAAAACAAATACAAATTTATTTATTTTTTATAAAAATTCTTTTAAAACCACATTAACTAAAATTTAAGCTTCCGGCAAACAGCGAGCGCGAGGGGACAATAGCGCGGCATCGACGCATTGAAACACAATACATTGAATTCTTGCCTAGCAATTGAACGACACGTCACGTAGCCGTCCCGCTCGGCGTGTCACGGACGTGTTTTCATATGACATTGAGGCGCTGATGTCCCACTAACGTCACGTCGGGCTCGCTGTTTGACGGAAGATTTAACTGACTTTAATTTTTTATAATTAATACAATACAAATATCATTCCAACATTAAGATTTTGTAGATCTTAAAAATGATATGCGGGTTGTTCCAACTGAATTTATTTACCCCTAAACCAGGTACAAAAAAAAACTCCAAATCAAAAATGTTAGTGTGGATACACCCATTTTATTGACAGTATCAGTAAACATACAGGGTTCATCAAAGGAAAAAATTTCTTTGTCAAGTAGGTTTTTGAATTTAACAACCTGTATATTTGTAATATATGTCAATTATTGCTAGTTTTTAAGTATCAACACCAAATTAACTAAATTGTTGACCTACCACTTGGTAGTTCTTACAATGTAATGTAAATATATGTTATTATATTGTCACTTCGGGAGTGACAGAATTATTTTAAAATAATCAGAACCAAAATATTATTTTCTTACTTCACTTTTTACCGTTAATAAGTTTATCAACATACTGTTGATACTAAAAAAACGCTTTTTAAAAAAAATTAAACTGACTTCAAAAAATAAATAAAACTCACTTAAAAGTTAAAAATAATTAAAAAAATAATAATAAAAAATGAAGTCGGCTAGTAACATAAGGTACTAAAGTATAAAAAGCTATTGATTAACATTTAGTAGTTTTGTGTATAGATAAGTTATTACCCGACCATTTTTTTTTAGTTTTATTTACACTAGAGCCGATATTATTGCTTAAAAAAAGGTGCTCCTTAATATCATAAAGGCATAAACTAGATAATAGCTAATAATAATAATAATAACTTTTATTGTGCAAGCAAATGATTCAAAACAGCGTCAAAAGTTGTTTACAGCGATACATATAAATATGATTAAAGCTCAACAACTAACATAAAGTTAAAATATCATCATAGTAGTGGAGTAAAAAGAAACAAATTAAGTTACAAAGTACAAATTCAAAAGCCTTGCTTAAAAATCAAGGCTTATAATAACTTAATGTGACAGTACAAACATTTATCTGTTAAAGTTATTTTTAGTTTAAACCTTTTCATTTCGATAATATCTATTATTTATTAGACAGCATATTATACTTATTGTGCTTTGCAAATAAGGACTAACAAAAAGAGTTGATGTTAGAAGGAATATAGATGGTCGCTTCCCCTTGTTTATCGTCACGTAGTGATTGGCGTTTGTTTGAAATAGATCTGGTCCACTTTCTAAATACCACTCAGTAGCTAAAAATAAGGATGGGACAGTAAGCACTCTGACGCAAAAGTAAGGTCTACAAGATGTTCATGGATGTAGTGATATATAGTCCTGATTTGTGGGGCTGCATAACATTGAAACATTTCTAGGCGCCCCAAGAACAATATGCTATGGGTTATAATTAGTAAGACACAGGCAAAATGAACATTCTAACAGTAATAAACAGATCGGCATCACGTATTCTGCGAAGAAGGCACAAGTAACTATTAATTTTGATGTCAACCCGTAATGGCTATGTTTACCAATTCAGTACTGGATCTATATGAGCTCCAAAATTTAATGTTATTTAGTAATGGTATTGATTTATTATTTGATCGTGCAAGAACAGACTTATTTTGGTTGTTTTCGGCAGATCAGGCCGGTCTTCCGTTCGTTTGCCATCTGTTCCGCAGCATGCGAACATTCGAACGGTAAACCATGGTGGGATCTTTGAAATTACTGTTGTCATCGGCATACTGACGACCAATCCAGTGATAAAGCCATCACCGAATATTTGCATATAATAAAAATAGCAGAGGTCAGGATTGAACCTGTACGCTCTGCCCAATTCCACATTCTGTACTGCTACATTTTCAGCCCGTTATACTACCTCTGTCTCTGTTGTAGGTTGAGTGGTGATGCACTTATTCCTCTTGTTATATATTTCATTTTCATTAGTAGTGAGTGATCAATCGTGTCAAAGCTTTGGACAAGTCAAAGAAACCAACCAGAGCCTTTCATTTGGTCCAGTTTGTCAAATATATTTAATCACGTAGGTGCCAATTCGGTAGAACTATCTGGAATAAAGCCATATTTATTGTGTAGCCAATATGTTAGTAAGACGTAAACTCCATAAGTCTATTAAAAATGGCCCTCTCAATGACTTTCGACACTGTTGGCAGTAGTGACTATCCCTCTATAGTTACCTACACATTATGCGGATATGTTTGTGTATTGGAACCACTTTTTTGCTCTTTTGCTAGCTGTGGCAAATGTACACCATTCAAAACATTCGTTGTGCATATCAGCGGGGATGATAGTGGATTCTACCATACTAACATACAGACAGGCACCTCCTTCAGTCCTGTTGAGAATTTGTTGGGAGAGACTCACTTAATGATATTAAGATTTCCTGTCCAATAAACGGGTATTGAAAAATATAGGTATTTGTTGTTAGAGCTCAGTTCTTTCCTCACGGGGTGAATAATGACAGCTAAACATTTCAGCCACCAACTGTGGATCCTCCACTGATATATGTTTTCTTTAAAGTAATGTTGGAACTAGTTTACGTTTATTAGTTTCATTATTAAATATATTACAAAGCGACTTGGCTTTGTTTTTGGAGTCAGAATCTTATTTTTCATTAATACACTTTTGCTGTTGAATTTTCATGCCTCTGCATATAGTGTCTCTGCATATACTTCAGCACTATTTGTCTGTTACCCCACCATACGCACAGATCTTTCACATAATTGGAATAGTTTTTATTTCTGGGTAACCCAGTTAGGTGTTGAAACATTCACCTACACATTTTCATAGGAAACGCGCCATCAAGTGGTAGAAAAATATTCTATAAAAAGTATTGTATTTTGGTCTACCCAAAGAGAACTGCAAAGACTTCCCTGAATCGTTCCTCTCTTACATTATCCATAAAACGAACTATATTAGCATTATTTAATAACAACGCCGTCTTGGTTGATAACTTTGAGTTAAGGAATATAATGGTAACTTATTTAAAGTATTATACTAAAAAAGTCGCCTAAAAATACCTAAAGCACACTTGACGGACATATTCCAAAAGGATCTGTGGAGTTGTGAGGGACAGTTGGCCAAAATGATTATACAATAGTATTTACCGGTCCCCAAAACTGTATAAAGGGAAAAGGTCCATCTAATGAAGCATAATGCCCTATTGTTATATGCAAGGCAATCAAATACGATACTTATAGCTGAATAACAAATACAGACGAAAAAATACTAAACAGACTAATATCAGACAAAACAACCGGTTAACAGCATTCAACGAAAATCATGCAAAAGTTATACAAACAGTAATTTTGATGTTAACTACGGCGATCTGTTTACACAAAAAACTATACAGCAGAGAAGAATCATGAAGCATATACTTTAACAATTTTTTCCTAGCATAGAGAATCAAAAAAGTAACCAGGAGCAATACTTTTCGCAGAGATTAAAAAAGCACCGAGAACGATGGGAGCAGTGCACCCTCAGCTTGGCGATCCAACACAAGCACCAAGGCAGGACACCAACAAGAGACTGACGGCCGCAGGCTTTTTCGAGGAGATGTTACACGAGAGACTAACGATCTAACGTCGTTTCCAATTCAAATTCGCCTGACATTGGTGGAATGGGGCGCAATACAGGGTTTGTAAAGAAAAAAGATATTGCCAGGCGTTGGCCCGGGGGCGTCTTCCTATTCAAATCTTCAACGCCTGAAATATCGTAAATTATTCAAACTAAACTCTTGCCAGACCTACTTCATATAAATATTCAGTCGTTACGGAACAAATTGAGTCTACTCGAAGGGATTCCTGGAAGATAAGAAAATTGATATAGTCTGCATAAATGAACACTGGCTTAATTCCACGGAAATTAACCCGTTTGGAAGATGCAGCAAGAGGGCTGCAGCATTCTGTAGAGATGGTACCCGCGGAGAAGTGGAACAGCAATCTTTATGGACCATGTTTGGACTATTCAGTTCTCATAGGAGGTAAATGCACTAGCTGTTGAAAAAACGATCAGTAGTATTTTTATTAAAAGGCTTGAACCTACATTTTAAATGCAACATCTAGATCCCATGGTAACTTTGACACCCTTCCTGCAAATCTTAAGGGGCCTTAATAGTTTAATGTCAAATAAAATAATATCACTGACACAAAAGCAGAGAATCTGTGTTGTCTTTTGGGTTGAAGCAGATGGTAACTGCAGGTGCCCTCTGAAAGCTGCATGCCTCGATAATATATTTATTAATTTTGACCATCTAAATTGTAATGTCTCACTACAATGGCCATCTATCTGAATCCGCATGAATGAGATAAGTAACCATTCAACAATATGAATAAATCTAATTTAAAGACTACCAAAATATTTTCAAACCCACCCAGAGGTGGTAAGTTTCAGTTTTATAATTTCATGTTCAGCAGTTTAATTGGGATTTTACAAACATCAGCAGGTGCAAATAAAGTTTCCTATGTTTGGTGACTGTCTGTCAAGAGCCTTTCATGAAATGTTTCCTGAAAAACCTTATCAAAAGAAATGAAAGTCAAAATCGAACCATTAACTGGTTTAATGATAATCTGCACGAAGTCCATGCGTGAACATCTTAAATTTTTATATGAACTGTCACTAAATACCCTATTCCTTTGTTAAAACTCAAAAACATAATTATCGATATAGCTAGCAATAAGAAATGCAAAAACAGCAAATGATAGCATAAGTCAAGCAGCTGCACGACCCCATTAAATGTATGTGGAATATAAATGTTGTTTCTTAAGGGCTGGACTAAAAGCAACACAAGGGTGGGCGTGAAGTTACATCACGGCGAATTTAACAATTTTTCGTTGAATTGCTCAGGACTAAAAGCAGTAAAAAGCCAACTGATTTTTGATCAAACCATCCATACCTGAACTGTTTGTCCTGAGTTTAGTTTTGCCGAAATGACATTGAGGTGCAGAGATGTTATCATTCTTTAAAACAAACCTAGTAAGGACATTTATGGCTTTGATGTTGCTTTAATTAAATCTATTCAGAAATAGTTCTTAGTCCTCCTTAATTAATAAACCTTTGTTTTCAGAGTCAGTATTCCTGGATGTTTTAAAGGAAGCTCTGGATTAATCTTTAAAAGAGGTGATCAGGTGACGTCTCCTAATTATAAAGTAATCTCACTTTCTAAAATGATTTGAAGTGTATGTATAAAAGAAAAGGCCATTTGACTTTCTGTGAATCTTTAATATATTGTGGCAGTCAGTCGGTTTCAGAAAGGCCTTAATACTACTTGGCTATTTTGGTTAGTATCGACTGTGATACTTTCCAAGACTCCATATATAACAACTCTTTTCTGGAGCCTGAAATTAAGGCATTCAAACTGTGTCTCTACGAACTACTTTTAAAAAACTCCAGAAGATATAATTTTCATAATCTAGCTTGTCTCTGGATTGGAGCTTTGCTAGAGTGAGAGGAAGTTACACTGGGCGTAAAGTCATGAAAATATCAGGTCTTCCACAAGGTCAGCATTGCTTTTTCAATCATAATAATGATCTTCTAATTATGATCCAACATCACGGTACACTCTTTGGATGATACTACCATATTAATAAGCATAAAGATCTGGATGAAATAAAGGTCATAGGGGAGGCACAGGGAATGGCTGACTTTTGGTTTGGATTCAAGTTACTATACTCTTAACGTGGAGAAGACGCAGTCAATGGTTTCTACACGAAATACCGAGCTGACATGGTGAGTCTGTGACGTTTTCTTGGTGTCAGTTTGGACTCCCGACTTCGTTGGGACACGCACAGATCAGCTCTCTCAAAACTTTGTAAAAATATATACATCTTACGCAACCTGGCTGAGTGTGTGTCTCAGGTCCTTCTGCCCAGGCGTACTTCTCTCTGTCACTCGCGCATAGGTTATGCTATGGTGCCTGGGGTCATGCTACCGGGGCGGGAGGGTTTTTCTCGTTTAAGGGCTGTTAGAATAGTTTGGGCCTGGGATAGGAGCCTTTAAACTTTTAATACTGTATGCTGGTTCCATCGCTTTTCATACAGAGCTATGTCTTATGTTAAAACGAACATCGCTAGGTATAAAGTCATGACTCAGTACCAATACGGCACTAGAAATGACAAAATTTCTTGGTATTAAGTTGTTGGAGGTTGAAATATTTTAGGTAGTTACCAATCACATCTAGGTATTCATTTTACAATAAAGTGCCCGAAATATAAAACGGCACCAACTGGCATTCAGGAATAAAGTAAAGTCTTTCCTTATCAGTGGTGCATTTTACTCAGTAGATGAATTTTAAATTGTATATGGTAGCCATATTATGTTTTCTTCATTTTCTTTTGTGTTTTTTTAGGATTTTTATTTGTGTTTATAGTGTTTTTGCCGTTAATTTAGATTTAGAAGATTTAATTAACGAAACATTTTTATACCCAGACTTGTAAATACTACTATGTGTGTAACATCAATAAATGATTTGATTTGGTTTGATTTGAAATTGAACAAAAATGAGATACGTCACTTATGACGACGATGTTCAAGTTTTGATTATATTTATTCCAACCCTTGCATTTTTTTCTCTTTGTTTATATTTATACCGGGTGTCCCTAACCGGTGGCTCACCTCTATAACTTTTTTATTTTTGAGTTATTTAGTAAAATTTTGTTCATATGTATAACAAATGAATGTGCATTATTTTACATATTTAGTTATTTTTATTACTTCCGGTTTAAGCTGAAACGACTATACCTTTTCTATTTTAAATGGGACTCCCAGTATATTTTTACTTATTTAAATAGAAAATGACATCCCGAGCACAATGACACTTTATTTGTTCACGTTTTGACGTCTAACCTCTAATTTTTTAATTTTAAATCTAGAGTGCCATGAATGCGATAAAACGTTAAATTTTGAATCAAGCAGTCACGGAAAAATAGATATGACAATCTTTTGTTTTTTTAGCCTCTACAGATTCGTCCAAAGTTTGCAACATTGTATTTTCAATTTTTTTCTTACGTGTTGAGGGTGGCTAACTATAATAGCTAAAAAGAGTATTTTTATACCAACAATTTGATATTACATAATCAATATTTTAGATAACAATCAACTAGCATTATTGATAGAAAAGTGAGGTGACTTAGAAAATAGAATAAGTGATTATTGGTTATTTTATTCAATACTAATACTTTTTGTACTTTAAATTGCCATTAGACATTATACAAAAAAAAAAACATGCTATTAGGACAAAAAAGTAGATTTGTGTCATATACTTTTAACTAAAATATTAATTGTGTGGTATCAGATTGTCTTTTTACCTATAATAGTGAGCCACCCTCTATCCATTTGAAAAAATTGACTTAAGGCCATAAATATGATGTTGCAAACTTTAGATGAATCAGTAGAGACTATAAAAGACAAAAGACTGTCACATCTATTTTTCCGTGACTACTTAATCCACAATTTAACGTTTTATCACATTCATGGCACTCTAGATGTATAATTAAAAATTGAAAAATTTTAGAGGTCAGTGTCAAAAAGTGGCAAATGAAGTGTTAATTTACTTGTTATGTCATTTTCTATTTAATTAAGTAAAAATATACCGAGGGTCCTATTTAAAATAGAAAAGTTAGGGTCGTTTCCGGTTAAACCGGAAGTTATAAAAAGCAACTAAATATGTAAAACGATGCATATTTCCGTGTTATAGCTATGTAAAAGATTTTATTTATTTATCTTAAAAATTTAAAAAGTTATAGGGGTGAGCCACGAGCTAGGGACACCCAGTATATTTTGCTTAATTATCCGAAAGCCTCAACACTTTGAAAAAAAAAGTATATTTTCATTTAAGTGATATAATATTATACTTATAATTTTTCTTTGCAGACCACTAAGCAACGATGAAAAAGAAAAGAGAGTTAAAACAGTAGTAAACTGTGTATCAATAAGGAAATCCAGACTAAAGAGAAAAAATATCAGTTTGATAGAGTATTCCAGCCCAATAGCTCTCAAATGGATATTTATTCATTTGTTGTAGCGCCGATGATTTCTGATGTTCTTGCAGGTTATAACTGTACAGTATTTGCGTATGGCCAAACAGGCACTGGAAAAACTCATACAATGACTGGTGGTGATCCAAGTTTGAGTTCCAATGTCCATTGGAAAGAGGTTAGTTTCAAACTCATATGGAGGAGATCCTACAGGCTTATTATCGATTGCGTTTCTGTACTTTAAAAGCGGCAAATTTTGAATATATTTATTTGTTTTATGTGCCACCATTAATTCTCTGATATATTATGTTCGACTGGTAATTAATATACAGGTATCCAGTAACTGTAACGACAAACATTCAGGGAGGATTCTACAATCAAAAATAAGAAAAAAACTTTGTACATATTAATGGGTTTTGACAGAATATCGTAGCGACATTCGTCAATTTTACGGGAAACGATTTTTCTTCCTATCGCGTTATTTTTAAACAAAAACCAAGACCTGAAATAAAGCCGTGCACTTTAGCATATACAAAAAAATCATGAACTTTGTTTTTAAAATATCTTAGAAAGAAAAAATAGTTTCCCGTAAAATTGACGAATGTCGCTTACGATATTGTGAACACCTAGTATAAAAAGTATGCATTTTGGGAATTTTAAAAATATACATATTTGGGAATTTTAAAATAAGTATACATTTTAACTAGCTTACTTAACATTGGGAATTTTGCTAAATAAAGATATACGTGAGGTGTCAAGGTTTTTAAAGTATAAATTAAACAATTTTCTAGGTTACTCTTATAATAATAAAATAAAAACATTAAACAAACTGGGTCGCGTAGAAATGCAAAACAAACACTGGAAAATTTAATATTTAAAGAGAGAGAAAGAAATTAGAAAAAGTATTAGATAAGAAGTAGTTAGTGAAGTCAAGTATAAAGTTAAAGTTTTAGTTAAGCCCCGTACGGGCTACCCCTAGTGGGGGGTATGCCCGTACTAAATTAAGTTAGTCAAATAAGTTAAGTTGGTTCTAAAAAATGCGAAGTTAGTTTTGATGGTCCACCGGTCTCATGGTCCCAAGAAGATAGTTCCATATGGTACATTGGTCCAAGTGACGTAAAGTGGCCCTATGTATTATTCCAAAATTATCACGTCACATATGGTGGAGGCGCCCCCGTTCCCAGTGACCTTTGTGAAACGTCGGTTATGGTAAGCTGTGCCCGCCCCAGTTCCAGTGCCCTTTGTGAAGCGATAGGAAAAGTCGCTCATGGTACGCCCTTCCTACCCCTCAGTGTATTTGTGGAAGAAAATGCCATATATATGGTAAAGGCGTCCCGTTCCCCGAAGAAGAAATGTGTGTGAAATGACGAAGATGGGGAAAAAATATGTTGCGTAGCGTAGCTGCAAGGAGGTAGCAGCGTAGCTACAAGAAAAGGAAGATAAGGTATATCTTCAGTTTTGAAATATGGCTAAATGGTGTTAGCCAGAGTTGTTGAAGAAGAATATGAAAATAGTTATTTGCGTTGAAGTTGTTGTTTTACGTCGTGAAGACGGAGTTTAGAAGCAGCATGAGGCTGCATTAGCACTGGAAGCCGCAGCTCTAGTATGGGGAAGAGCTCTGAAGTTATGGTCTTGAATGGTGGGGTACAAGACAGTTAAGCGGCCCTGAGAAAGCTCAGGATATGGGGAAATTGGCATGAGGCTGCAGTAACCTGATGTAGAAGAAGAAAATGGGAGTGAAAGGCGGACAATGGTATGTGGAGAAGAAGTACGGGACAATTGGCCAATGGAACGCACCATCAAGGACATGGACAGGGAGGCAAGGTGGACCGGTACAGTTCGACAAAGGAAGGACAATCTAGGACAGTATGTTATTTGTAATCGAGTGTTGTGTGATGTGTTTAGGTAAATCTGTGATATTTTTTTAATTAATTGTATTTTTTTTGGTGTTTACTTACTAGAAAAAATTATTTTTAATAATAATAATGATTTAATATGCAGAGAAAAGTAGCCTAAAAGTAAAATTTGATAATAACTCTTTTTTTAACCCACCGTATATGTAATATTAAGTTATGAAAGGGTCATTGTTTTGATGATATACAATATGCGGGAAAGGTCAAGACCATTTCTAATAATGCAGAGCTAGCTAGTTTCAAATAAACATTTTTATTTACCAAGTCAGATGTTTTTGTATAGTACATATGTAGTAAAGTTAATGAGTAATAACACTATGTATTTAAAGTGTTCTATATAGGAGGTATAGAATTTAGGCCACTTTTCTCCAAAAAAAATAATAAAAATAATCTTAACCGTTGCAATTATATTTAAATAAAATTACTTGGAAAAAATCTTAAATTTACAAATTATTCTGTTAACAACAGAAACAAAAATATAATCAATGACAAATTTTTTAATATTTAGAAAAAAAAGTCGAGACTTTTAATCAATCATAACAATTATTTTTGGATTAAAGGCTATTTGAACATTTTTTTGTTTTCATATTTTTCTAATCTTAGATGAAACTTTTTGATGTTTTTGAAACTTTGGAAAGTTAAGATTATTTACATTAATTTAAATAATAGGTAAAATATTGTTAGATTTTTGAATTTTTGTAAGCTATATGGAACTATCGTTTTCGGTAATATTGCTAATTTTTTTAAAGGGTTTAAAGTAAATTTGGCTCATTTCTAATAGCGTTGTGGGTCCAACGCTTTCAGGAAGGGGGCATATGTGAACACCTAGTATAAAAAAGTATACATTTTGGGAATTTTAAAAATATACATTTTTGGGAATTTTAAAATAAGTATACATTTTAATTAGGTTACTTAACATTGGGAAATTTGCTACATAAAAATATACGTGAGGTGTCAAGGTCTTTAAAGTATAAATTAAACAATTTTCTAGGTTACTCTTATAATAATAAAATAAAAACATTAAACAAACTGGGTCGCGTAGAAATGCAAAACAAACACTGGAAAATTTAATATTTAAAGAGAGGAAAAGAAATTAGAAAGAGATTAGATAAGAAGTAGTTAGTGAAGTCAAGTATAAAGTTAAAGTTTTAGTTACAGCCCCGTACGGGCTACCCCTAGTGGAGGGTATGCCCGTACTAAATTTAGTTAGTTCAAATAAGTTAAGTTGGTCTTTAAAAAATGCAAAGTTAGTTTTGATGGTCCACCGGTCTTATGGTCCCAAGAAGATAGTTCCATATGGTACATTTGCCCAAGATTATACGTCACAATATTTTGTCAAAAACCCATAGATATACCGTCGCTGTTATTACAAAGGGGCCTATCTCGATTTTTCAACAATTGAGGAGGCGGTTAGGTTCTTTACAATTGTTGCGCGTATTTTTTATTTTATTTATTTATTACAAAATTTACGTGTAAATCCATTTTACAAAAGTTAACAATATAAACATAATTACAAACAGACGGTGGAAACAATAATAAAATATAGGTATACTAGACAAAAACTAAATAAAGCTAAGGTATCACATTTCAGAAGAATTACAATAGTACCAGAAATTAAAAAAATAATATTTATTCCGTATCACATTATTTATCACGTAAGTAATATTTTAATGCTCAAAATAATAGTAAACAAAATTAAAATTATTTTATATTTTGTTTTATTTTTAGTATAAAATGCCACTTGGGTAGGCTTTAATAAAATATTACTAAAAAGATTTATTAAGTGGACATTTTTTTATACCACCGCTTCTAACCGGATAAATTTTTTTATTATTAACAGACAATACATTATCTTTTTCAATTGATTCATATTAATATGAAAGAGTTTTATATGGAGATAGAACATTAGCATAAAATGAAAGAACCGTTAAATCCTTATATTGATTCTAAGGTAGATATCTTAGATTTTAAGGAAGAATTACAGCCTAAATCTATGTAGGTATATTACTGCATCCTAAAATACTAAAATATTTTTTCATGCAGCGACTTAGATGTTGATTTGCCGCTTTCGGAAGTACAAAAATAATTACAGTACAAAATTACATTCTTCTAAAATAACAGTAAAACACTGAGAGTCCATTTCTTCCACCCACTTTTTGATATTTTTTAGCTATTTATAAATAAATAATTGATTTGCTTGGTTTTTAATTCTAAGTTAGATTTTTTTTTACTTGCGGCTTGGTGGTATGAAAAGTGTACCACTCCATAAAAGGCTATATATTAAAAAAAAAAAAAGAAAAAATATACATAAAACATTTTTTTACAACTATTTGAAGTGTTATATATTAATATATTTGTATTTTTAAAATTAAAAAAAAAATCGCTTCACTAGGGCATTTTTTTCTTGGTTTTTAGTGCTCCTAAAGAGTTCTTATCATGAGTCTATTCCATTACTGGCCCAGACACTATCCAGTTTTAATGGCTCTAGTTATGCTTATTTAAATCTACTATTTTTGTTTTTATTTTATCCATTCTGGTTTTTAATGTAGGATGATCTTGCCGGTTGCATACCGCGAACAGCTGCCAACATATTTGATGAAATTGGTTCAATGGATGTAGTTGACTACAATGTTCGAGTATCATTTCTTGAATTGTATAATGAAGAAGTACGAGATTTACTTAGTGAAGATGAACGGCCGCCTCCACTAAGGTAAAAAGATATTTGCTTTTGCAGACAGGCAATATACTTTACAGGTCCCGCGAAAATATATTTTTCTCACAATTTTTACAAACTCAAACTGGTTGTCTAACTAACAAAAACTGAGAAATGCAGGTAATTTAAAATCATATATTTAAAATGTGTTAAACTGCAGGTCATGACAACTGAGTATGTATAAATTAGGTAAATTGGGAGTTATTAAGTTATTTTACTATATTCTTTCTGTCTAAATTACTAATAATCAAAAACCGAATTTTAAATATTGTCTTTGTGAAGAAAAAAAAGGAAGTTTGTGAATTATTATGGTATTAGTGAACTTAGTTATAAAAAGTTGGTTTTAATTGATTTAATAATAAACATTCAAGAGATTATTTTTTAGTTTATTAATGCAAATCATCAATTCATTGTTTCTATTGTTACTTATAAATAATAATATTTGTTTTTTTTACTTTATTTGACGTTTCGGCATTAATTGCTTTCATAGGAAATAGGTGGACTATTATTAATAAAGTAAATAAAGGTAACAAAAAGCAGTACAACTAAAATATATAACTAATAATAATATTAATAAAAAAAATACCAATAAAATATAACTTCTCCAAAATCCATTCCACATCTTAAGAAAAAGCACTTATCTGCTAAGTACATTAGCTGTCAACTAAAAATAAATTAAGGATGAAAAATAGGGGCCTTCTTTCAAGGTGTACAATCTCAAACATTACCACATTTCATAAATAAATAACAAAAAAATGCATACATTTAATATAATGCATTCGTTCTTAAGTTTGAATACTTTGTTCTGGATGTAGTCAATTACTAAGTTTACACAAGCGCTTTAATGCACAAATAAAACGCTCCTAAACAGTTTTAAATGTTGTAATTTGCATTATGACATTAATTGGTAATGTAATGCGATTTACGTCTTTTAAAACGGTTTAGAGCATTTACACACGCATTTTATCCAAATTTGCATTTGTCTGATGTGCATTAAAGCACTTGTGTAAACTTAGTAATGACCTAAAAGAGATTTATTTAAATTCTTCGCTGAAAAATACAACTACCGGAACATTTATTTCACTTTTGTATAAAATCGGAAAGATAAAGATTGTTCAGGGTGGGCAAAATTAGGCGTTTTTATGGGTTATCTCAGTTATTACTGGAGTTATTAAAAAACCGATGTAGGTATTATGGGCTCAGTTGTGGAGAAACTTAAAGTGACGTAGTTAAAATTTTAATAAAATTATTTATCTAAGAGATAGGAGGGGAAATTAAAAAATTGACGTTTTCGATTTTACTCTATATTTCCTTTAATATAATAAATAGCAAAAAACCATAAAAACAATTTTTATAGAGCTTTTTACGTAGAATCTACAGAAAGTATTTGATTTTTTTATACAGGGTTGCGTTAAAAAGTTATGATGCCAACCTAATGTTTTTCTTATGGAACACCCTGTATATTTTTTAATTATTAATAGCACTTGTCACTACAATAACAAATATATATAACATCGTATCATTATCTCTTGTAGTTTTTAAAATATTTTAAATTTATTAATTGTTTTTGAGTGTACACCTATATAAACACCTTCTTTTACAATAATATTTTAAAGTAATAATTAAATGTTATAATTAGGATATTTTTATGACTTATACAAGAGTTCAACAAATATTAATAGATAATGCACTCTCTTGCGGCACGATTGAAAGCTGCTTTCAAACAGTGCCGGCAAGGTCGAGTAACCGTGTACCATGCGAAGCGACCGTCTGCACAGTATAGAATAGGAAAACAGGCTTTGTTTTAGCCAGCAAGTCGTCGGAGGAAAGGCGGGGCAGGAGGGGCCTGATCGGAGTCGCGTCGTCGAGTGAATTAACTATTAATATTTGATAAACTCTGTTTAAACTAACCTTAATATACTTTTTAGCATAAACACATTAAAAAAATGTGTGGTTTTATAAAAGAGCCAAATTCTTGTAAATTGTCATCTAACTTTTTAAATCAGGTTATATGTGAATGACGCCATTAGATTATCAGGTGTAATATCATTGTTTGTTTTTAATTTATTAAAGCCTCCTAGTCTGTAGCATATTTTTAAAAAGTGGTAATATTGTTTTATATTTTTAGCCTTCTAGTTAACATATTTCGAATTTAGTGTGTTTAAATTTTAAAATAAATTTATATTTTTTTGTAATAACAGGCTTAAAAGAGGTATAATCTTATATAACGATATTAAAAAAATAGAAAAACATTTTAATGATAAGGATATATACAGACTGTCCACGGATGGAGTTAACAAGAGGACAAATCGACCAAAAATTTCATTTATCGAAAAAAGCCATTCTTCATAAAAATTTTTGCTTGTAAAAAAATAGGATTCACGAAGAGAAAATGTTGATTTTGTATACAGGGTTCGTAAAAACTCGAAAAACATGATTTTTCTCCAAGAGTAAACTACCTGTATTTTTCATTTTTAGCAAAATGTCATAGGAAAAATTTATTTAGAATCATGTTTGTAATCGATAAAAACAATAATACAAAATTTTATTAAAATCCATAATTTGACGAAAACTGGCGTTTACAGTTAAAAAAATTGTGTTTTGTAGGAATTTGGAGAAAGAAGGTGTTTGAAAAGCAAATTACAAAAGTTTTTTAGGTTATTTTATTATAAAAATTTAAAATAATTAATTTTTGATAAGTTCAAAATCAGTTTTATGAATCTTTTTGATGCCCCTGTAACATTAATAAAGTTATTTAAAATGCTATTTTAAATAAATTTTTAAATGATATTTTGCTTGAAAATAAAAAATAAAGGTAGTTTACTCTTGTAGAAAAATCATGCTTATTAAGTTTTTGCGAACCTTGTATACAAAATCAACATTTTCTTTTCGTAAATCCGATTTTTTACAAGCAAAAATTTTTATGAAGAATTACTTTTTTCAAAAAATAAAATTTTTGGTCCATTTGTCTTCTTGTTAACTCCATCCGTGGACAGTCTGTATATGTAGGGAATAATTTTTGTTTATTGTGTTTATACTTTTGAAAGTATATTAAGGTTAGTATAAATCTTAAAAATATCCTAGTTAATACATTTAATTATTATTTTAAAATATTATTGTAAAAAAGGTGTTTATAAGGGGTTCACTCAAAAACAATTATTAAAATTCAAATATTTTAAAAACAACAAAAGATAATGATACAATTTTATATAGATTTGTTATCGTAGTGACAAGGGCTATTAATTAGTAAAAAAATATATAGGGTGTTCCATAAGAAATCCATCCAGTTGGCATCGTAACTTTTTAACGCAACCCTTAAATTTTTTTGAAGAGAAAAAAAAGCTCCTTACTAAAGTTAATTTATCATGTCCCAAATTTTTTGAAGAGCTAAGAAAAAGGTCTTTACCTCCGCGCAACACTTTTGTTTTCTTTGTTTACATCCACTCCCACCAAAAATCGGGACATTTTCAAAAATCGTCGAGACGCGGGACATTCCTCCAAAGTTGGGACGTGTGGTCACTTTAAACTAGGCCCCTTAATTTAAATATATGTTATTGAGCCAATAATGACTCTGTATTTACTGTATTTTTTTAGCATTTTTAATGACTCCAAAGGATCTGTGTATATCCAAGGTTTAAATGAATTGACTGTTTTTAATAGTAATGATATTTACTTATTGCTTCAAAAGGGTACTCGTAAAAGGCAGACTGCATCAACATTAATGAATAATCACAGTTCAAGATCTCATACTGTGTTTACAATAACTGTACACACCCGAGAGGCTAATTTAACAGGCGAAGAAGTGTTAAAGACAGGAAAAATAAACCTCGTTGATTTAGCAGGAAGTGAGAATATTGCAAAATCTGGTGCTAAAGACAAGCGAGCACAAGAATTGGCTAACATTAACAAATCCCTTCTGACGTTGGGCAGAGTGATACAGATTTTAGCAGAGAAAAATAATAAACATGTACCATATAGAGATTCTAAACTAACTAGAATTCTACAAGATAGTTTGGGTGGGCATACAAAAACCTGCATTATAGCAACAGTGTCTCCATCCCACACTTCCTATGAAGAAACCCAAAGTACCTTAGAATATGCTTGTCGAGCAAGAGATATAAGGAACACGCCTATGGTAAATGAAAAAGTAACAAAGGCGCAAATGATGAAAGAAATGACTCATGAAATTGAAAAATTAAAGAGAGACTTAGATGCAGCCAGGTCTGGAGATGGATTTTTATTGACCGAATGAACTGGGAAGAGCTTCATTTGCAACTCCAAAGTAGTTCTAATGCTTTAACTCTGAAAAACGAGTTAATTGATGAAATGAAAAAAATTAGCAGATTTAGAGGAACTTCGAGAATCGAAGATAAAGGAATTTGAGCAAGTTATGAATATTTGTCAGAAAAATGAAAAAGTAATCAATAAAGCAAAGGCTCGGCTAAAAGAACAAAATATTTCACTTAAGCAAGAACAGTATGTATCAAAGTGTTATGCGACAGCCGCTACAGAAAGCTCCCTTAAAGCTAGAGAACTTCTGGAAATCACACAAAAACTATCAAGTAACCAAGAAATTCTACAGAGAAAACTAGAAAATCAGTATTATAATAACTACACCAATGAGAAAATTATTAAAGAAACAAGTGCAGACCTAAGTGACAAAATGAGTAATGTAATGGGCGAAATAGAAAATTTGAAAAGCAGTACTGGTACAACTATTATGAATCATAAAGTCAATATTAGTTCAGCAAGAAAAAGGTGCACAGACTTTTCCCATAAACTGAATATGACATTGCAAGAGGAGAGTCGGCCTATTGTGGAAAAAAATTTGAGGGACAAAGCAAATTAATAATGGAGAGGGCGGCAAGTGTTGCTTCAGTTATTGATCAGTCACAGCAGAAGATTAATGAAATGTTGGGATTGGTTAATAATGGATCAAGAGCTTGCGTTGAAGTAACTGAGGGCGTAAGTATATTACAGGGTGTCCCACCGGAAACCGCTGGGATCGATTTCTCAAAAAGTAGGTTTTGGAAAATTTTGAAAACATTATAAACTCAGTGAGGGACATACAGTTAAAATATTTTGACTTATTTTAAATAGAACACCCTATATATTATTTATTTTTTTGATTCTACGTAAAATTCTAAACATAATTTATGTATAGTGTTCTATACCTAAGTCCGACCATTTTTGACTTATTTTAAGACGTTTGCAAGCCATTACATAACCATCAATTTTTTCTAAACAAAAGCATTTAATATGAATTGGTGTTGGGTTTCTCGTTGATAAAGAACTTTTTAAGTAGACTGCATTGCTATTTTAACAATTAATAAATACAAAGTGGTAAAAATAAACGGTAAAAATTATAACGATAAAAATCTTAAAAGTTAATTTTTTCAAATGGAAACCTCCATCCTTTTTTACCTCATCCTATTAAACATCAAAAATAAGAGTAAGTTTGTAAAAGGATGTCTATTCCAAAAATTTATAGTTTTCGAAATATTAACAATTTAATATATATCTATTCTAAGAATTCTTTTAAGTACGGCTTAGTTTGGCTTCTAGTTGGCCCTGGCGACAAAATGCGGCGCTAGATCCAACTACACCATACCTATCCGCTCTTAAAAGCATTTTTAGATTACGCAGAATCTTAAAAATAAATAATATATAGGGTGTTCCATTTAAAATAAGAAATTTGACCTTAACTTCCGGTTTAACCGGAAGTGGTAGAATTGTCAAAATATTTTAGCTGTATGTCCCCCACTTAGTTTATAATGTTAACCAATTTTTAAAATTTTTCAGAACCTACTTTTGGAGAAATCGATCACAGCAGTTCCCGGTGGGACATCCTGTATAAAGCTATCATCACAGATAGACATACGATACGCGGTCAGATTCGCTTCAAATGGCGGAAATTCGGCTTATCGAACACCGGCTGGCTCGCGTAAAGCTTAGTTTATATCCTTACAAATGCGATTGGCGAATTGCGGAATGTGTTTTAATTGGTCAATTTTAAATGATACATTCGAAGTTGACCAATAGGCCCTTGGCCATGTACACCTAAGGTAGTAAATTTTCTGTGTAGATAGATTGAACTTTAATCCTATTCTTCAATTTTGCCCGGAAATGGCAATTTTTTTGTAATAATGCAAAAATTTGCAATTTTGTGGAAATGCCCGCGAAGTTATTTAAAACGCCGCATAGACCGGTGACGTAGTTGGAGTGTGCTTGCGTCACAAAAGATACAAGCTACAACATCCCTTTTCTATTGCTTTTTCCTTGGTTGGCATATTTATTTAACGTGGCGCTTTTCATACAAACACTGGCAACATTGTAAAGTTGTTTGAACTCGCAAATGGAATAAATTTTAATCAACTTTAAAAATTATATATGAAAAAACTTAAGACAATTTTGTTAAAATTTTAATTTTCCCTGGTTGGTGACGTATTTAACTAATAATTAAAATAGTTTTTTAACGGTGTGAAATATTGGCTAAGAGCCTATTATAAGACGATCCACAATTTAAATCACATTTAGTAATTATATGATCTAAGATTTACGCGAGCCAGTCATAGTTTAATCGGTCAAATCTCTGCCATTGGAAGCATAATCTGTCTGCGTAGCATATGTCTATCTGAGCTATCATGCTATAAAACTTTTAAATACAAATTAACTACATTTATTTTTTTGTTACCTTTATTTTGTTTTTTTTATGATCTACTTTAATTTTTTTAGTTATTGTATTTCATCATATTGTATCATTTTTACTATTGTTTTTGAATGTCAATATTGTAGTTGCAACAACATATATGGAAAACTTTTTTTTATTATTTATTTTGATTGCAGTTTTTTTACGGTAAATAACAATTTTTTATAAATTTCCTTTAAAAAATACAAAATTTCATTCTGCTACCTAAAAACGTTGGTATTCAGCACCTTCAATATGGCAAAATTAAAAATGCAAGCTTGTAAAATCTTATACAGGGTGTCTCTAAATGGTCTGTACAAGAAGCTACCACAAATTTCTTGGGCCAAAGTATAATGATCTAATGCAATTTACCTTAGTCCATAAGTTGACCATTTGAGAGATACAAGGTGTCAAAGTTTTAATTTTATTTTGGTTATTTTTAAATTTTTTCTTTAACATTAAACATTTTTGACCAAATTTAGTATTGGGAGGTTTTTAGGGTTGGGAATCGAAAGCTGCCCAAATTTTTCCCATAAAATATAGAGGGAGCCACATGCAGTTCTTTGCTTTTTTTTAAATAACATAACTTTTTAGTGTTTCGGTATAATATGACTTTAATAAAAAATTTCTTTTCTCCTATAATTTTTGTTAAAAATGGTATACTTGGTAAATATCGATACAAGCAACCGTTTATGAGATGTTTCAGATTTAACGTTTTAAACCACACAAAAACCTCACGCTTCATCTAAAAATGCTACTTGGCCAAAATACAATGGTTTAATGCAATTTTGATTAGTCGAAAGGTTGATTGTTTGCGAAATACAGGGTGTCCAAGTAAAAAAATAAATGGAAAATTTGACTGGATCTTGCAAACCAGCAAATTTTTGACTAATATAAATTGCCTTAGATTGTTGTCTTTTGGCCCAAGGAATTTGTGGTAGCGTTTTGTACAGACCTTTTAGAGACATCCTGTATACAATGTTGTATTAAAATTTTCTCAAGATCGTAAAAATAGTATTAAAAATATATGTACCTTGTTATTTAAAATATCTAGAAAGTAGGTTGTATCTTTTTTATATATTTATTTGGTACTCCTTACAAACACGTGTTACAAATGTAATAACGTGTAAGGGACTAAATATTTACGAACTAAATAACAAAACACTACATCACTAAAATGAAAGAAAAAAGTTTAACAATAAATTGACTAGAGATTAAATAATTTATTTTTTAGTGTTGAATTGTTTTTTGATAAAGTTACTCTAAATCTTCATATATCATTCATAAAATATACGGAAAAAAGCAGAAAAAATGCCGGTTTTCCTCTTAAATGGTATGCCCTTTACGTATGAACATTAGGGTGATTAATTTCTGCAAAAGTTTTTCTTTTTCTCGGTGCTCAAGCAAAATTTTAATCTAAATGTAAACATTCCCACCAAGTTTGAACCTTTAATATTAATTTTAAGTACCTACTTAAAATTTGAAGTTTTCCCATTTAAAGTTGTAACAAAAGTTTTTCTTTTAAATTTCTAATGCTTAGCCATTTTTTACTGTAGTGGAAATCGTTTTGATGGACCTACCGGCATATTACACGCTATTTAAAACTGCTTTAGTGTATTTTGTGTAACTCGTACAAATTATTTTACTCTAAAAATATCATTTTAAGGAAATATGTAAGTATTCAACAATAAAGTAAAATTTTAAGAGAATTATTATCAATTTCTTACGTTTGTAGCCGTAAATATAGTTGTAAATTCATCAAGTATTGCTCAAAAAACAATTTTCATGAGTAAACCCATTTTTTCTACTTATTTTTTACGGTTTGCTAAAAAAATTGAATTATAGTTAGGTCCATCAAAACGATTTACAATTTTTTAAAAAGTAGCTAAGTATTAGACATTTTTTTATGTATATTTTAAGTTGGCAAACTTTAAATTTAAATGGTAAGTACTTACAATTAATATTAAAGGCTTAACTTTTCCTTCCACATGTAGATTGAAGTTTTGCTTGAGCACCGAAAAAAGAAAAACTTTGCGAAAATGAATCGCCCGAATAAACATATATTATTTATTTTTAGTTTAAAAGTTATAACAAAACGACCACAACTAAAATTGAAGGCATTAACAGTAAATGCAACACCATGAAAAGTTTATTGATCACTCTTCAATCAAATTTGGTTAAACAAAGACAAAAAGAGGAAGAAGTTCTGCAGGATCTAGAAAGGTTTACAGATATTACGAAAAATAGAATAGGTGGACTAGATTTTCTAATTAGCACTATTGAAGATTCAAAAGCGATTTGGCAAAATTCTGACGAACCTCCGGAAGATACAACAATAAAAGCGAACATTATGAGCAATTTAAATAGTGTATGTATTTAATTTGTAACCTACCTTTTTAAATATTTTTTAGATATAAGTCAAATCATTATACTATCAAATGTATAGTTTTCGGACACAATTTTTTAAATTACAATGTATGCCTAAATTTTTTAACAAAAGGAGGCATACATGCAAAAATCTAAGGATTTTTTTATTTATAATCTATGTGACAAGGAAATAATGCAAAAATGTTATCTATTACAGACCCAACAAAATTACCAATTAATGACATTGACATTAGAGGACAAGAAAAAATGTCTTGATTCATATAAAGACAGTTGTAGTGAATATGAAAAAGAACTCATTTCTAGCAACCAGGAACTTAAAGAGTCTGTACTGCAGGTAAAATAAATCTTTTTATATTTGTAGTTTTAATGGTATAAAGTGTGCTTTAAGTGCGAAATTTATAATTGAAACCTTCATTTCAAACACAACACAACTCGCAAATATAAAATATTGACCAGAAGGAAAATTGATTTTTTTTTTTTGAAAAATATGCATAAATGACACAAAACCATATTAAAAAGAATTAGGCAAACAATACAATTTAAATAATATGAAAGTCAAATTTAGTGTATTCCTTTTACCTTATAGAACCGTTCTCTGAACTGTCAAGAGTGTCAAGAACGGTTCTACAATATGAAAAAATGTTAGAAAATTGTAAAAGCAACACTTATGGTGTTGTTCCGGGCGGTTCTGGAGCATAAAAGAAATACACCAATTGCTATTGGGATGAAAATTAAAAAAAAAGTACAAAAATCCAATTAATTTTTTTAACCCATATGGATTTTGAAATGAATGGTTTAATTAGTATGCAGTATTATTTATGTTAAGTCTTTTACTATTTACCCAGTGAGTGAAAAGAATGCGGACAAAAAATGTGTTGCTTTTTAGATGTTGCCAGTGTTTCATTCTAATAATCATAGTTTATTGTAAACTATTTTACTTTAATATTTAATATTTGATTAAGGTACCTATTTTAACCTTGTTGTGGTTGTTATTTTTGATTCCTTAAAGTGATTTTATTTTATCACATATTACAGCATTTACTTAAAAGAACGGAATATAATATGTACTAAGGTTAAATATGTAAATCTCCCAACATCTTCCTAAACTTTCAGTAGTTTGGCAGCAATGCCTTTTCGCAAACAGAAAGACGGCGAACGATTGGTGGCCGTCGAAACATGCCTCCATAGCATCGTCAAATGATGTTCGAGGATGTCCATAGCGCAGATTTTCTTTCCCTGTCCCACGCGTCGTCACGGTTTATTCGGTGGGCGAACAGTTTATGTTTTTTTAAACATTACTTATTTTATTCCTAATGAAAGATCATAATGTAAAAAGGTGCTAGGTGCCAAAATCCAAAATTTTTTGTTTAAGTTAAAAAAAAGATATATGGATAGACCAATACATTTCAAAGGTTTCAAGTGTAGAAACTTTAAATTTCAGTATTCTGAGGCTTTATCTTTAAGCGTCAGTAGAAAAGTGTGCATGCCGTTAAGTCTGAATTGGGCTAAGTGTTATGTTGTTAATGTTCAAAGCTTTTATTTTTAATGGTCCTGCTACAAAGTGGTCTCAACTTGCTTATCATATTTTCATTGTAAAAGTGCATTTTTGATATTTTGTAAATATACTAATAGTTTAGTCATGGCTTTTAAAATGTTTTCTTCATAATATCTTGTTTTTATGTTTTTGGCACTTAGTATAAATTGATCACACTTCCCGATTTTAGCGGGACAGTACCGCTTTTTGCACGAATGCCCCGCGTCCCTACAATTTTAGAAAATTTCTCGATTTTTAAAAAATCCCGACTTGCGGTGAGACTGCGTGTAAAGAGGGTTAGTTTTTGTTTGCTTGGTTGCGGTGGTAAGGAGCTTTTTTTGCTTTTTAATAATATTTAAGGACTAGAAGAGAAGCATTTTTAAAAGCAACGACCTTTTTTCTTGCTCTTTAAAAAATTTTAGGGGGAATACCAAAAAAGTATATCTAATTTCACTTGTCCCGATTTCAAACTTTGAGAATGTGGTTACTTTAACTTAATACCTTTCTCCATTATGGTCTTCAATTAAAAAACTACTTTTTAAGTAGTGGTGCAACTATTTATTACAATAAAACAAATAAATATTTTTAGATTATTTATCTATAATATTATAATTAAGTTAATTTAAGGTTGTTTCATTTTCCAGAATTTTTTTGTCTTTTAGGAAATAAAGTCTACTTCGGATAAGTTTCAAACATTTAGTAGTACTCACATTTTGGAACTAGATTCTTTAGAACAAAATATTAATTTATTACAAGAATCCTTGGAAACTGATCTAACCAATTGTAATACTTTATTAAAAAGTGCAAGTGACAGTAATAATGCTGTCGAAAAAATTATACCAGTCAAGAGGGGAGGCGACACGCCAAAACAAAACTGCTTAAATTATCCCAAACGAATAGGAGAAGGTGCTCTTCCAAGAGATGTTCTAATAAAAAGATTTAAAGAAGAACATAACGAGGTATGCAAGGTTTAAATATTCTTTATTTATTTATTACAAAATTTACGGGTAGCCCCATTTTATAAAAGTTAACAATATAAACTTAATAACAAACAGATGGTGGAAACAATAATAAAATATAAATATAATAGACAAAAACTGAATTAAACTGAAGTATCACATTCCACAAAAAAAACATTTAATATTACATTATATATCACATAAGTTTTTGTTTAAAGCCAAAGAGACTGCAATTAAATATATAAATATTTTTATCTAAGGAGTTTAATGTTATTCGGAGTTCTATCCACAAGGGAATGTGCACCATAGTTTGTAGAATAAAAAGGAATGAAGAATAATTCCACATACCAGAAAAATCTGTTATGAACATTAAATCGATGATGTTATTTAAGGCATTAAATTGCTAATATAGCACACATTTTACTTAGAGCTTTAGAGAGAGAGCTCAGAATGTGAGATAGGTCGTTGCCTTAGAGCAGAACTAGCCATTCTGCAAAATATGTTATTTTCACTTTTTAGAAGAAATTTTAAAAAAGGAATTAAAAACACAAATAATCTTTTTTAATATACCGACAAATCAGGCAAATTTCAAATTTTGAATACCAAAAACGATTCGAACGATTTTAAGAATTTAAAATTGTCAATGGAAAAAAAGAAAAAAAAAAAAAAAGAAAATCTTTTCCTGAAAAGACGAATTTTTGCAGTTAGGCTAATTTTGCTTTAAGGTGATGATGTATCGATACATACTTACATATGCTTCCATGAGATGATTATTTCCTTATTTCTTCTACCCCAATATAATCCAAATCTTTTATTTATAAAATTATTACTGCCTTAATTAGAAACAAAAGCTTTACCAATATTTTTTTATATTTTAGGATATTGAGAATGAATCTTTTCATTTGAATGTTTCGACAGACTCCATACAACCCCTGGATGTAAGTATTTAATGTGTTTTGAACCTACATTTAGTCCGTCGTAATTTGTTTAATGGGTGATAAAGTATTTAAACTTTTTTTGGGCTTTTTTTTTTAAACATTACCAGCGTTACAGGAAGAAAACGATTATCTAATGAATAAATGTTTTTGATGGATGGTACTTCTTTGGGTACACGCCAAAATTAAATTAAAAGTACTAAAAAATACTAAAAAATCAAAAAAATTTAAACAAGTAAAAAGATAATTAAAAATCGACGTTTCGGTGGCAAATCTGCCACCGTTGTCAAGACAAAAGGAAATAAACTAATAAAAATGAAAACTTACTATTATTCAGGCTTTAAAATTCAAATTTTTTATGTTTTTTCTCGGATATTCTGAAAATTTTGACATTAAATGTCAAAACATGTTTATTTGGTTATAGTGTCATGGTGACATAGATATCTGGTTGCTGGTGTATTGATTGTTTATTTTAAAAAAGGTGAATAGTTAGTTAATTTTTAGTCTTCCTGAAGATACTTCAGTATCAAGCAAAGGCAACCAAGTGTTATTTAAATTAACTGAAATTGATGCTACACAACTATCTTTATTTAATAATATATACGCACTTTCTTTGATTTTGCGTTTTTTAGAACAAGTTTCCTTTGCTAAAATGCTCGAAGCATCCCAGATATGATGGTGTGTACAATTCACCTTTTGTTGATGTCATAATTTTTATTACAAAAATGTAATAACACAAAAAAAGAAAGAATAATTTTATTTTAAAAAATCCAGGTATTACAAATTAAATTCAATATAGAAACATGGATTTATCCATTAAAACACTGAATACCTATTAACTGGATTAGAATTATATTATTTCTAGTCAGTTATTCATAATGATATTAATTTACACAAACATGGTCTTAATGAATGATTATGTTACACTGAATCAGCCCTAGAACTGATCTCACTTGGTGTAAAGACGTAAAAAAACGTTCTTGCTCAAAATACCCTATTAAGAAGCAACAAGCTTCTTGCATCTACTGTTCAACTGTTTCGGCATTTTTATCTATGTTTGTTCTTAAAAGAACAGATTCAAATCACTACGGACACAAAATTTAGAACTCTTGAAAAGGTTTAAAACTGCTAACAACGATAAATACGTTTAAAAAAACCGGAAAACAAGCCAAAGAATTAGGAAACAAATGAATAAACAAACAATGAAATCGATTCAACGTCAAAAAGCCACTGTCAACGTGACAACATCGCACGATTAGGTATCAGAATAACCAACATGATAGGCTAAAATACACTAATATGATAGATATTCATGTAATGATGAAGTGTACCTTTTATATATATTTATCTCCTAATGTATATGGCTAAAAAGAAATAACAAAATCAAATTTGATAGAGATGGTAAACGAATAGCTTTAATATCAATTAGTGATTATATTTTTTTGTCTAATGGTATGAAATTTATTAACCTGAGGTTTAGATGACGTGCAACGGATTTAGTTTTAGATAAAGTATATGTTTAAATGGGTAATGTAAAAAAATTGACAAAAACATTTTTTATCTTTAATGCTTTTACTCCAGATTTTGACATAAAATTGCATTTTTAACATCATACAATTTGTTCTATTTTTAAAAATAAAAGTACTTCACTCGTTTTTTTATCTTTTGACAAACCACGAAGGCTAAAAGCCTAAATACTAACGTACCGTGGATGTCTTAAGCGAGGTAAGAGGGAGTTTGTTGACACGGGACTTAAATACTTGAAGATTTGGGGGAAGAAAAGACCTCCGCGGGCAGCAGGTTCCACAATCTAGAAACTCTAGGGATAAAAGAACGAACAAAGTGGGAAGTTCGGGGCCTGTCCAGTTAGACCGTATAGGGATGCATACGCGCGGAACCACGAGTTTCTCTGTTGGGAACCGTGAGTGGAGGAACTATACTGGACAATTCTTCAAAGCAGAAGCCATGAAAGTACCTATAAAAAAGCGATAAATCCCCCATAGCCCGACGATGGGCAAGAGAGAAAAGCCTTTCTGTAAGTGAAGGATCATTAATGAGACGAATAGCTCTTCTTTGAATAGAATCAAGAATGCTTGGGGTTATGGGGGACGCCATGCCCCAGATATGAGAACATTATTCCAAGGGAGGTCGGATTTGGGACACATATAAAGTGTACAAATTAGAAGCGGAGAAATCCAAGCTTTTTGAAGCTGCCGTGGCTATAGATACAATGTGTTTATGCCAGTTAAGGTTACTTTCAAATGTGACGCCCACATGATTGAAGGTGTCTTTGCTCTGTAAAACTTGGCCGCTCATAAGTAGAGGATAAGTATTTGATTACTCTTTTCGCGACAAGGAACATGATTGTGTTTTGGATACATTAAAATGGACGAGATTTTTGGCGCCCCAATCCAATATTTTTCTTTTTTTTTTTTTTCTTTTTTTACAAATTTGTATTGTGGTTGTGTATTTTTTGTATTGTGTACCATTTGGAGTTTTATACTCTGTAGTGTATAGTTGAATAAATAAATAAAAAAATAAATTAAGATCCTGCGAAAGAGATATCTGCATCGCTTTGCGTTTGTTTTCCAAGTCAGGTTTAGTGATGGGTTTAGGAACCTGAAAACTGGAGTGAAGGGTACTATCGTCGGCGAAACTATGAATGGAATTAGTTGTGGACGAGAGAAGGTCGTTGATGTGAAGAAGAACCAATGTTGGTGCCAGAACTGAGCCCTGAGGGACTCCAGCATTTGATTGGTGAAAGCTTGAATAATGGCCGTCCACAATAACTGATATACGACGATCAGATAGATAGTGGTCATTTTTCATTGTTTTGGAGCATGCGATCAATTATCTTAATATGCCGTTTTAAAATTTAAAATTTTATTGGTAATTTGTATCTTCTTGTAACACCTATCCTGTAACACACTGTATACACGCGGTGCCACTTTTAAACTTACAATATACGTGGAAAAAAGATGTATTACGAAAATTTTCAAATGCTGGCGTTCCTTGTCTAATCTTTACTTGCTAGTGTTCAACACACAGAAACTTAATAGAAGACACATTGAGCTGGCACGAACGGATAATGAAATTTGTTAAGATTATAAATAATTTAAGCTCAGTTAATATGAATACAACTTGTTAAATTATATTGAAGATATGTTCTATACTGGTTAGGCGGATTCATTTGTTCGATGGTAATTCGTTGGGTAGACGCCTCAATCTAGGAAAAAATGGGACCTCTTCGGTCCTGATCCTGGGGTTTAGCGATATAAAATATATATACCGGTTGAGCTAAATAACATACCACATAGGCAATGTGAGGAATAGAGACAATCTAACTAAATCCCGGCATGTAAACATGCGTGACTAATACTGCTTGTTTTGTTATTCTATTACTCGCCAATGAACCAAAACTGCTTTCTTAAGCAGTATAAATAAATATTATCAGAATTTATTAACGTTCAAAGCTTAAATTTGTAAAAAATTTTAAGTTAAATATTAGGTAACTTTTAAATTTTTATTTTACCTAATTTTATCTTGACAACGGTGGCAGATTTGCCACACAGATTTCCCAACGAATTGTTAAATTATAATAACTTATTTTTTATAGGGATATGTATAAAAAAACAATTTTACGATTTTTAATAGATGTCCCATGCATCTTATAACAAATATCTGATGTATTTATTAAATCATAATTTACTGACTATGATAGTTGTGCCATATCTTCAGGGATAGTACAAATCCGCGCAACTAGAATTGGATAATTCCGCGTATCCGACAAATGTAGCTAATTTTTAATTTCGCCGGCATTCTACGTAAGATCCTGATTGGCGGACAGAACAGACAATCTATGGTAAAATGCATAAAAGACAGATTATTTGTCTAATTAATTAGTAAAAGGAGCCAATTTGTCCTTTAAATAAGGATATATAAAGGTTTTAACATTCCCGTGTAAAATTTGATTAAACGAGGTTCTTACCTATGGTAGATTCATGGTTTTGCACTGTTCCCGACGATATGTCGTTTTACAGTAACAGATTTGTAAATCTATAGCACTAGGAAATATTAATTTATCCATCTTTTTGTAGGAATCTGTTGGCACAGTAAATGGAGGTGAAGAATTATTGGAGTGTAGTAAATAAGGTTTTGTGACTGTTAACGCAGTATATTATGCAACTCTGTACATATATATTTTTATTTATTAGATTTAAAAGCTTGACATTTCAAATACATAGCTGTAATCTCTTATTATTTTATGTTTATATGTAAGCATTCCTATTGTGCAATTCCAATGGTACTAATACCAATCCATATCTTTTTATTTTTGTTTTTATTATATTAAAGTTTATATCGATAAAACATATTTTAGGACAAGTTCTTTTTACTATTCATATGATTGATAAAAAGTAATTACCTAAATTATTTTAATACAGAACAAAATGTTGCACATTCAAAGTATTACATATTCCTAAAATGCAACTGGTGATAAAAACACTATTCACATGTCATTAGAAGCGTGCCAAGACATCTTTATGTAAAATAAACCTAGAATAATACTTTAAATTAAATGTAGTTTTATTTATATTTAATACTTAAATACATAAGATAATAAATTATATTAATTTTTTTATGTTAAACGGTTTTATTGTCCTAGCTACCAGATCGCACCAATCTTCTTATCAATCTAGGGTATGTATCAGACAAATAATAAAATCGTTGGGCGAAGCGAATCCAGAGTAAATAATACAATACCCCAGATTGATGAGAAGATTGGTGCAATTTAGTAGCTAAAACTTACCAAATTATTTTTTAGCTTTTAGTACAATAAAACCGTTAAACATTAAAAACTTTTTTTGTATAATTTATTTTCAATTTGTTAGCTAATACTTCTCATTATATTGAGTTCATTTATTTCAGAATGAGGTCTATTCTACTAATTAAACCCTTTTCAATAGCTGCCCCTATTGAGGTAGCTGTGGAAAACAATATGTAATCCGACATTTTCTAACGGCGGCCACCTTGGATTTTAATTTTTTTATAGTGAGCCCTATTCTACCAATCAAGCCCTTTTATTTGATACATTGAGGTAGTTGTGGAAAAAATATGTAATCCGCTATTTTGTGGCAGCAGCCATCTTGGATTTAATTTTTTTATAGTGAACTCTATTCTACCAATCAAGCCCTTTCATTTAATGCCCATATTGAGGTTGTGAAATAATATGTAATTCGCCATTTTGTATCGGCGGCCGTCTTGGATTTACAATCACAAAGAATGTATTATATTTTATTATCATCAAGATTAGGATTGTGTACCAAATTTCAGATCGATCTGACGTCAGGAAGGGGGTCAAATTCCAATTATTAAATTTGACCCAAATAATTAAAAAAAATAAATAGGTCAAGCTAAGAAAATCCTTTTAAAATTTTGCACGTCCCTATCAAATCAGAAGTTACCACTTACTGCAGAGATTAACGAATCTGCGATATCATAACATATCTTATCTCTGTTAGGTATGAATAGGATTGTTATGGTAGGGAAGCCCAAGAGGGGATTTCGGGATTTACTATAGCGCGGCAGATTAATATACCGGAGGATACCTTGTACCCGGTTAAGTACCTCCACCAAATATAAGCCCCGTTTAGAGGGCCGATCATAAAAAACAAATATATATCCATCAGAAATTGTCGAGCGTGTCAGATTAAGATTCTATTCTGACAATTTGAGAGTGACGTAAAGGAAACAGGAGGTGCGTTTTATTGCTGCCATTCCGGAATCGGAATGGTACAAAAATAGCGTTTTCTTACAAATTCCACCGGTTTCTGCGGCCACCAGTCCTACCGACTATTTTGACCGTGGAGCTGGTGGAATGTTGGTTTGGAGTGGGGAAGAAACAGCTGTTTTTACATCAATGATTTTAAAGTTCCTCCTTCTTCTAAAAGATTATTCACAAGACCCAAAATATTTATAATTTAAATTAATTTATATAACGGCATTTATCTTTTCCTTTTGGGGCCGGCCGTGGTTGCTGCAAACTTTGATTTTTTACTTTAAGGTTATGTTGACACCTTTTTACAATTGACATTTTTTTCCTTCAAAGACTGCAACAAAACGCGCCTAGGGTTACAAAGAAAAACGTTAGATTAACGTTTTCGAGCGTGGCTATTTTTTTATTTTGAAGAAAATAATTCAGGGATAACGAAAAATATATAATCAGATACAACTCGAACGATTTCCACAAGCCGAAATAATAATAGTATTTTTTGGCATATTTAAAAGTCTATAGACACTTCCTCCACTGATAAAAAGGTATACATTATATAACATTCTTTCTTATTATTTAAGCTTTGCAACCCAATAGGCCCTATGACGCTCAAGTAAATCCCCATTTAGCATCGTGGGCTCCCCTACTAATTATTAGAACTGAATTTAAAATAGTTATTTTTGTATCAATGGCGTAAAATAGTACTTTTACGCCCGCGGCTGAAAGTTGTTGCCGGAGCTCCGCGAGGGCAACATTCAGCTGTGGGCGTAATAGTGCTTTACGCCAGAGGTGCAAACAATATTTTTGTACGACTGAAATTAATATACAAGCACTCTCTGTAGTTAGGAGAAAATTTCTCAGCTTTTAATGTTTCAAATTGTAATCAGTATACTTTTAACATATGTTTAATTAATAAACTGTTGTTTTACCAAAAAAAAAGTGGGACATTATTTAATTTTATTATTGGTTTATAAATTTATAATTGCAGACTTTTTGATAATTTTTTGCCCTAGGGCGTATAATGCTATTTTCGCCCTCATTTATAAATGCGGGCGTAAAAGTGCAATTTTACGCCCTTAAATGGGGGCGTAAAATTGTATTTTACGCCCGGTCGTACAAAAATGTTTTTTAAGCATTTGTTTGGTGCTCTTTTTCATTTTCATATTATAAAGCTACAACATGCTTATTAATTAGAAAAATTTCACAATTGCTGGAATATTTAACAAAAAGATCTTTTATTGTCTGTATTTATTTATTTATTTATTTATTGTATACTTATTGCAACTTCAACACAAAATATTTAAACCTTAACCCTATTATATGTATTTATAAACAATTAAAGGCAAAATGTCACTGCATGCGAAATATTAATTAAACATATACAACTTCAGTACTAAAAAAATTATCACAAAAAGCAAATTACGTTCTTGGAATAGAATAAATATATTACCTTAGACTTAGGCCTTAGAAAAGAAGGGCAGGGATATTTTGCACCCTGCTTTTATGTCTGGGTGATGTCAGTTAGACGGAACCTACACCTTCGCGTGGGTTTTGAACCGCGGTCCGAATTTCGATATCAATTAATATTTTTTTTTATATTTTCGTAAAAGTGAGTTTCGCGGTTTTTTCTGGTTTAAAAAGTTGCATTTTTCCGGTTTTACAACTAGAGGCCTCAAGTATAGAAATAGAGACGTAAAACCTTTAAAAATCTGTTTATTTTAAATAAAGCTGACAACTAAGCATAACAAAATTTTTATACGTTCTAAACTATTTTTTTGTAGATCACAAAAGAAAAATATAGACTTTATCACTATTTTTCCAATAAAATGATCAAGAAAATGTATCTGATCTTGTAACATTGTTAAAATAGCTTTAAAGACAAAACTGCCCATAATGTGGATATCAGCGGTGCAGCATATTGATTTATTTTTATGTTTAAAGTTTGAGTAGAAATTTAGCAAAGAGAAAGGTTAAAAAAGTAAAAAAAAATATTAGGAATAATATATTATTAACAAAAAGTATTACTTTAAAGGTATTTCTATTATTTAAAACGTTTAAATTTATTGTCTATTCCAAGTACATTAATTCAATGTCGCTGTAGGTAAAAAGTGATAGAAATAAAATTGACTGTAAACGTTAAACTTTACAAAAAAAAACAGAACTGCTAATACGGTTACGAATCAATACTGATCCGATCCTATTTGACACGCAAACACGGCGCTGTTACTAAACATTCAGAATTTTATTACTCGCTAACGCGCGGTTTTTTTTATTGTGCAAGGTGAACTAGTTCAGAATCAGACCCTTGAACAAAACTATTAAATACATACAAATCAGACAAATACAGTCAACGATTACAACTCGCACAACTAACTCTAAAAAACAGTGATTTAAAAAAATATCTGAACCATCATTTCACGTGAACAATTAACTTGCACATGTAATAAACACACAAAAACATTAAAATACTTATTTTTTTTTCTTAATAATAAATGCAAAACTTCTTGTTAAAGTTGTAACCTATTTACATTAAAGTAAAAAAGACATTTTTATTTCTCAACACGAGTAAACATGTTCATTTTTCTTATTTATGACTAGGTGCAAGGAAGTTAATGCTTGGATAACATTTTAATGACTAAGAAAAATAGAATTACATTTTATCACACTTTTCACCATAAAAATATATGTTCTATAAATGCATTAAATATTTAAAATTCCTTTACCTCACTTTTATGTATATTTAATCATTTAATAATAGTCACAATATAAAAATTTCAAAACAATAGTAAATGTTCAAATTGACCAACAGAATTAAAGAAATCATCGTCACCTGGAGACAGCAAACCTAACATCTCCAAAAGTCATTAAGGAGTTTAATTTCCTATAAGTAACATGCAAAAGTTATTTCCTTAAATAAAAATTACTAGATTAACTAAATTAATTCCGATGATGTTGGGAAACAATAGTGCCCTTAATATTAACATTTTAAGATTTTAGAAAACTTTATAGAGTGCTAAATTTGTAAATTTGCCTTTACCTTAAATAAGCTAGGATTTATTTAAACTTTGAAGAGTGATTTGTGAGTTTGGGCATATGCAGAAATTTTTGTCAAAAATATTTTCATTAAGAAATGAAAAATAAAAAGTTTTTCATATGGTTCATCAATTATACCTGTCACTGTACAAAGAAAAATTAAAACTGCTGATAACTTTAGACACTAAATCATTTTAAAATACTTAAAAGAAAATGTTTTATAGGATGTTTAGTTACAATAATAACTTGTCAAAACCACAAATATTTTAACACATCATCTACAATTTCTAAAACCGGCACAAAGTAAAATGTATTTGTTTGTTTTTCAGTACAATAAACAATTTTTAGAATATAAATATAAGATTAAAACTTTCATGAAATCTTACCCTAAGTTAAAACGTACAGCTCTTAAGAAAAACCATTCATCCAGACTAAATAATAGTTATTTATTATAAAAAACTTTATACTTTAGCTCGAGGTTGCGTTGTCTCCCGACGCAAAGCGAAGGGAGATAAAAAACAGAGAGTTAAAATCTAAAAATGTTTCCGTGTATAATACTTTTTTTTCTGTAACGATAAAAATGACGACTTAATATTTAAAAAAAAACATAATATTAGAATATCTTAAAACCAATAAATTAATGATGTGAAATTTGAAGTTGTAAACTAGTGGCTCTTGTATGAAAAATAAAATGACAATTAGGTCTGTGTTGCTATGGATACCTTTAAAGCAATTAAAGGGCCTAGTATAAAAGTGTACAATCTCCATTTATACTTTTTATTACAACAGTGAGATTAATGTTACAATATCTGTCTAAATGTGGTAGACAATGATTCAGTAATAAAAGAACGCTTGACCAAATCCATCATTGCTGAATGATCTTTCCCAGTGTACATATATAAACTCAGTAGCTTTTCTGAATTATGTTTAGTTTACACTTGAAAACGGACTGAGATAGTACTGTCCGAAACGTTGTGTCAATAAATAAAGGCAATAGAAATCCGAAATTCTTTGTTTACAAATGTCCCAATAGTTGTACTTTTCAGCGCTGAATTTAAGTAAATTACTTTTTAGGCTATTACTACATCGTTAACAGATGGTTAAAACTTAAGAAATAATCAATTTCAGTCAATGTACGGGTTTTTTGTTCATTTTTTATAAAATAATACATAACAATCCAATTTTGGAGATTGTACGCTTTGAAAGCCCCTCAATTACTAAATATATGTCAATATCATTCTGTAATATGCCGGATTGGAAACTTAGGGTGGCTGTTTAATAGTTATTTTAAACATTATAAAGTTAAAAAATGTCTGATTGTACTTTAGACATACATAAATGAAATGTAAGTTTTGTATTAATATTCCAAAATTAAATATTTGCATTTACACGTATATGTATATTCGGGAAAAAAGTACTTACTTTATTTCATAAAAAGTCATATTATAGTACTTGTTAACGGAGATGAAACAAATTTTTTCCCATCACGAATAAAAAATCTTTTTTTTTTGCACTTGACACTTTAAACGAGGTGACATTTTCTGTCGTACACTTAATTCAGCTGATATTTGGACATTTAAAGCAATGTTTTATATTGTCCTTCCACAGTAAAACGATTCCGAAAAAAATTCTTTCAGATTCGTGCTCAGCGCCCCTGTACACCAAACTTCTAGACAATTACCAAAAAAAAAAAAAAAACGGGATATTTCGGTAAAATTCTAGAAGTTTCAACGTTACTATAAAAGTGCAACGGAAATTCTCCGGGAGTTAGTAAAGTTTTGATCTTTGAACTGTTCGCTTCGTGACATTGATGATTAAATATTTTGTCGTAATTGTACCATAGTTACGTTTCATTGGTAATAGAAGGCATAAAAACGACGATAGGTGTGCTTATACGGTGGTGTTACAAAACAATACCATCGGTGTTGTAATGTTAATTTGATAGTAATTCCGCACTAAAATTAACTCATCTCTTCAGGATGACACCTAAAAAAATCTAAAATATTTGGGTATATACAGTATGTCCACGGATTGACTTTACAATAGGACAAATGGACCAAAAAATTAAATGTTCAAAAAGTTGTGTAAGGTAATTGCTTTTGCTTCTAAAAAAACAACATTCACGTTGAGAAATTTGTTTTGTTTTGTACAGGGGCTCCAAAAACTACAAAAATGTGAAAATGGACCAAGACAAAACTACCCTTATTTTTACTAGTTTAGAAAAACGTCAAATAAAAAGTTTTTAAGAATAAAATGAGAATCCGATATCTGAAATTTCACATAAAATAAACAAAAAATTTTTTTGTAACATATTATTTAAATAATGTTTTACATCTTTTATACGTAATGTACCTGGTTTTACATTTTTGTTTTTAAATTTTTGACAAACTTTGACATTAATTATTGTGTTGTATTAAAACAAGGTAAATTACGTATAAAAGGTGAAAACAAAAATGATTTAAAAAATATGACCCTAAAAACAAATTTTTGTTTATTTTATGTAAAATTTTGGATATGGGTTCCTTATTTAATTCTAAAAACCTTTTTATTCAATATTTGCTAAACTATTAAGAAAAAAGGTAGTTTTGTCTTGGTCTATTGTCAGATTTTTGTAGTTTTTAGTGCCCCTGTACAAAACAAAACAAATTTCTCAACGTGAATCTTGTTTTTATAACAAGCAAAAGCAGTTGCCATACACAACTTTCTTGAAAATTTAAATTTTGGGTCCATTTGTCCTATTGTAAAGTTCATCCGTGGAGATACTGTATAGTGTACCGATTTTGGCACTCTGTTGTAAATACTTTTTGATGCAAAATAAACTATGACGTCTTAAAATATTTGTAGTCTTTACACCCTAAGCATTCTAAAATTGATTTAATTAAAAAAGTTGTAATCAGTAACATAACTAGAAGTAGAATTGAAGATATGTTCTATACTGGTTAGGCGGATTCATTTATTCGATGGTAATTCGTTGTGTACACGCCTCAATTTAGGAAAAAATGGGACCTCTTCGGTCCTGGTCCCCTATGAACTGGCTGGTCGCCTGAAACAAAATAAAGAAAAACCCTCCAAAAATTCTACTTAAAATTCGACGTTGTCAAGATAAAATTAAGTAAAATAAAAATTTAAAAGTTAAGAGTAAAATTTTTAAAAATTTAAGCTTTGAACTTTAGGAAATTCTGTTATTATGTCTGTCACTCATGACACTAATGTCAAAAATATTATCAGAATTTCTCAAAGTTCAAAGCTTACATTTTTAAAATTTTAAATTTTAATATTGGTCAACTTTTAAATTTTTCTTTTACTTAATTTTATCTTGACAACGGTGGCAGATTTGCCACCGAAACATCGAATTTTAATTAGAATTTTTGGGATTGTTTTCTTTATTTTGTTTCAGGAGGCCGGCTGGTTCATGTGGGCCAATAGGGCTGAACAGGGTCAGCTCGCTATACCTCGGGACCAGGACCGAAAAGGTCCCATTTTTTCTAGATTAAGGCGTGTACCCAACGAATTACCATCGAATAACTAGAAGTACATAGACATGTAAGTTTAATCTACATGTATATTTCGGTTATCCATCTACATGTACTTATTCTATGTTATTACTTTTATGATTCCATATGTACAAAAACATTAGGTGTTTTGTATAGATACATCTATGGCTTTCAAATATACATTTTCAATTATTTTATGGATTTATCAAAATATACAAAAATTAAAAATTGTGATTTCTGAATTCAAATTCAGAAAAAATAGTTGGTTTCTATTCTTACCGACACATACTCAATCACACTTTATTATAAAGTAATAATGGCCTTAATGTTATACAGGTAACTAGTTAAATAAAGTCATCTTCTCACTTATAATTCTTAGTATGGCAAATAATATCTCAGTCACTTTTTGACCGCTCCTTCTGTTCTCGTTCTTTACGAATTTTTTCTTTTAGTTGTGCTACTTTAAGTGTTTTCATTAGTTGTGTAGATTGATATAACCAACTACCCTAAAAATTAAATGCAATTAGTAACTTACCCAATTCTACCTTTAAATTAAAATTTATTACATTCTTTAAAATGGTATTCAAATTTACTAATTATAACAAAGTAAATATAAAGTTTCTTACAAATATCTTGATTAAAAAGGGTTTTTAAGGAAAAACAACAGAACTCAGAATTCATGGACCACCATTTTAAATTTACTTTAAACCCTATTTTTTCTTTTATTCTTATTATATGAGGATTCGCAGCCGAGATTGCTGCGAACCTACTCTTTGTTTGATCTTCGAACAGTGCGGACGTTGCGTAGAAAATTACAGAATTTTTACCGGGTATCTTTCTTCTGGAGCTAAGCGCTGTGAGCTAAGATTCCTATAAGCTGATGGTATTCTGTTTGAGAGTGAACACGGAGTATTTCTTAAATGGCGGAAAATAGATGGGCGTGCCCCGGAAAGTGTCAGTAGTGACAGTGAGGGTTATATGTAATACCAGTAGCAGCTCTTGGTATGACAGCTGTCTTTTTATGCATCGCATCGATTTATAGTTTTTTTAATTTCTGGGAGCTACGAGCTGGATTGTCCAGATTTTCCACCGACAGAGCCCTTGTAAGCATAGTCCGGAAGGCGCAGGCGAATTGGACCTGAAGGTACCAAAGCCGAGGACAGAAAACATAATAGATTTTTTTATTATTCCCGGTTTAATAAAAGTACAGATACAATAGGCATTTAATAGGCATACTCACGATGAGACTTGCCTTCGAGTCTACCTGAAGGCAGAAGACTCGCAGGTAAGTATGACCATGTGTAGAGTGAACTATCGGCACGTCTGGCGATTTGCGAACTGCGACCTAAAGGTTCCTAATTGTTTAACAGGGCGCGCAGGCAAGTCCTATAGGCATATGCACGGTGAGGCATGTGAACCAAACAAAGCTCGCAGGTAGGTGTGATCGTATGAATAGTAAATTAGATACTGTTACTTGAGAATAGTTGATCAAAATGATCTAGCTGCCTTTCTTGCAGTAATATTACACAGGCTACGTGTTTTCTGTTTATTTGATACTACATTAAATGTGATACTATATCTCCTATAATTACTATATAGAGGGTTATATGGCATTACCTCGCAATATGTATATAACATAGTTATAGCTTTTAAATAATATACTATAATTACTTGCAAAATAAAGTTTAGAAATCATTTGTTTTTAAGTAACATAAAACGCCGTCTATGATCAAATTAATAGTATTAGTAGGCTGTTTTTTTCTGTTTCCTAAGATGATAATTGGATTAATGTTGTAAATTTTCCAAAGATTAATTTCTATGACATTTCCTGAAAAGCCGGAAATTATATTTTATTAGTAGGTATACATAACTTTTGTCTGGTGAATAGTCCCGTATATGTTTATTTTATTTTGTTATTGTTTTAAATTTGATATTTGTACTGTTTTGTTTTTATTGTAAATAAGTGACTAGTCTGATAAGTGTAACCTTTGAGTGATGAATAAAAGTATTTTAAATTTTTTAAAGTATTATAGTCTAAGATCCGAATAAGAAGCGATCTGCCATCTATTTACCGAATAAATACTATTTTACATTAAATATAGTATTTAAACAAAGGTACTGCTACGGTGTTGCCAAAAAATTATGGTCAATGGTATTTTTAAATTTAAAAAAATAAACACAAAATTTTTACACACCCTGTATAATGGCATTTTTGTACTCTACATGACAGTACTAATATATCACTAAATTTTTTTCTCTTCAATTTCATAAATAGAGCCATGAGAAATTTTTTAAATTTTAAATTTTGAAAAATTATTAACAGGTCGCTTTCTATTCGGATCTTAGACTATTAGAAAAATAGGTTTATTAAATAGGTTAAAAATGGCAAAGTCAACTTCATTTGTGTTTTGATAAAACAAACCTGGCGATTAATATGACATTTTTAAATGGTATTTTCTAGAAAACTTCTTAAGATACAAGTAGATATAGCCTGTAGTAGATTTGCTTGCTTAGAATCCCCTGTAATTTTTTTTTAATATAGAGAGTGCTCCATTTAAAATAGCAAAGCTAGTATTCAAATCAAGTAGTATTATTTTCGGGAAAACCGAAAGTACTATATAAGAGCTAAAACATTAAATATCTACATACAACTCAGCCATACATCCAACTTAAATGTTGAAATCATATAACTTTTTGAAGAAAATTACAGGCTTGCTAGTAATTCGTGGGTACGTATTAAAATAAACAAAAATATGATACTAATTTAGTTACGAAAGCACCCTCGTAAATAAAAAATGATAGTTGTTTGTAAAACAATTTGCTTATTTGAAGTCAGGAATTTTAAAAGCTTATTTACGAGGAAAAATATTCTCGAAAACGGAAATTTCGCATGCGCGAGCGCAAGGTTGACTTAATTGCACTGATATTTAACGTTTAATGTATCACAAATTAGCATAAAATTGTTTAAAAAGAAGAAATTATTGTTTAAACAAATATAGCAGAAATAATATAATTTAATGGAAAATGGCCAATGACACTTAAACTGTTAAATCATTACTTTGAGGCAAAGTGCAGTAAATAACTTTAAATACTACTAAAATTAATATTTGCAAACGTTTTGATAAAAACAATTAATACTAGGCACATCAAGGCATTATAATTAAACAGATACGTACCAGTGTTAACACATTTATTAGACAAGCCATAACTCCTAGAAAATTATTATATATATGTAAAGGGTAAAGTTCTTGGGGCATGTGGCTCATTAATGACGGTAAAAATAAATAAATAAATAACCCACGGCGACACGTGTTTCGTCTTCGTTGGTAGCCGAAATCCACTGATCTCGATGAATTGCCAATGTTATAACCTGCGCGAAACAAAAGTTACATTTCATGGGCGAAAAAACCGGTTTATGCGCAAGCAAGTTGAGGGTAAACGCACCTGGCGCCAAACAAACTATCCGCATTATCGGAAAGAACTTGTCGACCGGCGCGGCGTCCTGATTTTCTGTTCGAAGTACGGTAGCTAATGAGCGTCATGGTCAGACCGCGGAAGAAGGGTACGGGGTTGGCATTTTGCCACGGCTTTTAAGTGCACATGTTCGTCCACCCATTTATTTGTTTACTGCGCGAGGTCGTAAAAATCCGAAAAATGCTTCTTGTCACTGCGGATCTAAATGTAGGTTATCTATGCCGAAATCTTACAGGTTATTTATTTATTATTTATATATTTACATTTCATGGGAAAAAACCGGTTTATGCGCAAGCAAGTTGAGGGTAAACGCACCTGGCGCCAAACAAACTATCCGCATTATCGGAAAGAATTTGTCGACCGGCGTCCTGATTTTCTGTTCGAAGTACGGTAGCTAATGAGCGTCATGGTCAGACCGCGGAAGAAGGGTATGGGGTTGTCATTTTGCCACGGCTTTTAAGTGCACATGTTCGTCCACCCATTTATTTGTTTACTGTGCGAGGTCGTGAAAATCCGAAAAATGCTTCTTGTCACTGCGGATCTAAATGTAGGTTATCTATGCCGAAATCTTACAGGTTATTTATTTATTATTTATATATTTACATTTCATGGGCAAAAAACCGGTTTATGCGCAAGCAAGTTAAGGGTAAACGCACCTGGCGCCAAACAAACTATGCGCATTATGGGAAAGAATTTGTCGACCGGCGTCCTGATTTTCTGTTCGAAGTACGGTAGCTAATGAGCGTCATGGTCAGACCGCGGAAGAAGGGTATGGGGTTGGCATTTTGCCACGGCTTTTAAGTGCACATGTTCGTCCACCCATTTATTTGTTTACTGTGCGAGGTCGTAAAAATCCGAAAAATGCTTCTTGTCACTGCGGATCTAAATGTAGGTTATCTATGCCGAAATCTTACAGGTTATTTATTTATTATTTATATATTTACACTTCATGGGCAAAAAACCGGTTTATGCGCAAGCAAGTTGAGGGTAAACGCACCTGGCGCCAAACAAACTATCCGCATTATCGGAAAGAATTTGTCGACCGGCGTCCTGATTTTCTGTTCGAAGTACGGTAGCTAATGAGCGTCATGGTCAGACCGTGGAAGAAGGGTACGGGGTTGGCATTTTGCCACGGCTTTTAAGTGCGCATGTTCGTCCACCCATTTATTTGTTTACTGCGCGAGGTCGTAAAAATCCGGAAAATGCTTCTTGTCACTGCGGATCTAAATGTAGGTTATCTATGCCGAAATCTTACAGGTTATTTATTTATTATTTATATATTTACATTTCATGGGCGAAAAAACCGGTTTATGCGCAAGCAAGTTGAGGGTAAACGCACCTGGCGCCAAACAAACTATCCGCATTATCGGAAAGAATTTGTCGACCGGCGTCCTGATTTTCTGTTCGAAGTACGGTAGCTAATGAGCGTCATGGTCAGACCGCGGAAGAAGGGTATGGGGTTGGCATTTTGCCACGGCTTTTAAGTGCACATGTTCGTCCACCCATTTATTTGTTTACTGTGCGAGGTCGTAAAAATCCGAAAAATGCTTCTTGTCACTGCGGATCTAAATGTAGGTTATCTATGCCGAAATCTTACAGGTTATTTATTTATTATTCATATATTTTCATTTCATGGGCAAAAACCGGTTTATGCGCAAGCAAGTTGAGGGTAAACGCACCTGGCGCCAAACAAACTATCCGCATTATCGGAAAGAATTTGTCGACCGGCGTCCTGATTTTCTGTTCGAAGTACGGTAGCTAATGAGCGTCATGGTCAGACCGTGGAAGAAGGGTACGGGGTTGGCATTTTGGCACGGCTTTTAAGTGCGCATGTTCATCCACCCATTTATTTGTTTACTGCGCGAGGTCTTAAAAATCCGAAAAATGCTTCTTGTCACTGCGGATCTAAATGTAGGTTATCTATGCCGAAATCTTACAGGTTATTTATTTATTATTTATATATATATTAAAGTCATAAATAACGGAGTAAAGCCACCTAGATGCAAAAATACAAATTTTTCTCAAAAAATCAAGTGGGCGTCAAAACTTTTCAAAATGTCAGATCACCATTTAGAATCGCCTCAGAAATCCAAAAACATTAAAATATACAGGATGTTCCATTTAAAAATTCAAAATTAAAGTAATTTCCGGTTAAACCGGAAGTTACGAAAAAAGTGAGAAATATGCGAAAACTCCCCTCGTTCTATATCATTTACTTATGCCGTAGTATCATTTTGATATGTTTAATACTCTAGTTATGGCTTGCCTAATAATTTCGTTGACACCCGATATTTCATGCTTCTAAAGCATGCAATAATTGGTATATCAGAGTTAGACAACCGCAAACATTTGTAATTAATGGATAATTTATAATTAATTAAATAAAAAATTATTGCACACATTCATTTTTAGGTACAATATGCGTTGTTAGATGCGTAACCCATTTTCCACAGTTTTGTTACAGACGAACAAGTTACTCTAAGTATATGTACAATGTGCCGAGTGTCAAGTTATGAATTTACTTATTTTTTTATCGTACAAAATAAATAATTGTTAGGTAGGCTCCAAGTGTGCTTCCCGTGTGTATGCATATTAACATAAAAACTTGCATGGGGTGTCAAGTTATAAATTTACACCCCGTAAGTTTTATATTTTTATCGTACGAAATATCTTAAAATATCTGTTATATTAATTCCGTAGGTCCTGAATCAATAATTAAAATTTACAGGGTAGGACAAAAAGTATGATTTTTAAATGGAATACCCTGTATATCGTATTATTACTTTAAAAAAATACTACATTTGATTTACGTCTATCTTTATTGGGTTCGGAAATACGGTCATCCAAATCTAAAGAATAAGTGTACATTTTAATTAGTATGTAGGTAATATTATAGCAATAAGTGCTCAATAATTTTATTTATGACCATATTTCCAAAAAAATTAAGGATAGACCCATAAAATATGGTAATTTTGTAACGCTAATTAAATTATCTTTTAAATGGTAATTCAATATAGAGGATGTTCCATTTAAAAAAACATACTTTCTGTCGTACCCTGTATATCTTATGAGAAAAATAATTCTTTTGAAAGATACAGATATTACAGAATAACACCACACACATCCATATTTCGCATACTAATTGAGATAGGTATATAAAATGTGGTATTTTCTAAAAGGTTTTTAAAAGATCTTTTAATGGTAAAATAAAATATAGGGTATTCCACTAAAAAAAGCATACTTTTTGTCGTACCATGTATATCATACGAGATAATAAAAATCTGATTACTATTTCGGAAACTACAGTTTGAACCCAACAAACTGGTATTTTTAGTTATTTCGTACGATAAAAAATAAAAAAGTTAAGGGGGTGAATATTTATAACTTGACTCCCCATGCAAGTTTTTGTGTTGATAGACGTCACAGAGTGAGAAATTTCTTAAACCCTACCTGAAGGTAGGTACTAAGGCAAGTCTGCGAGTTAGACTGATATTATGAATTTGAGTAAGAAGGCGCCGATAGTAAACAGTCTCTAAAAATATTTTAGTTTTTTGCTTAGGTTACTTGGCTTGTTACAGAATATAGCCATTTTTGACTGACACTGAACTGAGATATCGACATTATGGCACGGTGTTTACTGGCAGTCAAGTATTAATTTATAAAAAAATGTTTTTATTTTCTGTATGTATTTCTGTTTATTTATTCTGCATTTAAAAATGTCTTAATTTTTTATTATTTTACAGATATTTTAGTGGTAAAGACTATTTAATTTATTAGACACTGTCAATTTTTTAAATAACTGCATTCCTTACTATTTAAAAACTTTGGGCATTAAACCGTTACTAAAGTATAATAATGTAAGTAATCCAAACCCTGCATTTTTAGTAAATAATAAAAAAATTTACTAAATCACGAATTTACTTTACTTACTTAAATAAAAAAAAATAGTTTTAGAAAGCTCCCATAATTAAACACAAGCGAATTCGATTAAAAAAAAATAATAAGATAAAAATAGGATATGAGATACCCAGAAATTCTTACTTTCCGACCTGTCCTGGTCTTAAATATTGCATGTAAACAAACTGGTCATTTTCTAATTCTAGTTCATTAAAAAGGTAAAAACACATTTTATTATGGTAACATAATAAGTGGCCCTCATTAAATGACTTATCATGTTCATTGCAAGTAACTGTGTTTTGCTAAAAGAAATTATTAGATTTTCATAAAATTTACATTTAAAGTTAATAAAAAACTCTTAACGTCGCTATTATTTTTCTGTAAACCAAAAATAAAACAAAATTATGCTTAAAAATATAATTAAATAATCGCAGCCTTTCAAATATTTATCGTCGAAAATATGCTCATTTTTTTACTTTCAAATCTAAAAAGCCAAGCCCTAAAATAAGCAAATTTGAATGTTGAAATAATTTTATGTTGTACCAAAGACCATAGAGGACTAATAAACCATGCAAACTGCTAAACATAGGGACTATAACAACACTTACCACCATTATCATACAATTTATTAAAATAGGCATTGAAAATACTACAGATATAAAAAGGCCGTTGCTATCAAAATATTGTTGTCGGGAAAAATCTTCCAATTTGTTGAGGCTAATTTGTTTATATTTTCTGAGAAGTAGACTAATAGTACTAAAACATTAAAAAATATAAATTATACATTATTAAATATACTTACATACTTTAAATATTTTCGGCTTTAAGTTTATACAAGGTGTTTCTAAACAAATGCGAAAAAATTAAGGAGGTGATTTTTCACCAAAAAATAAAAAAACCTTCATATGAACATATGTCCTAAACGTCTCAGTTTTTAAACTACAGGGTGTTAAAAATGTTAATTTTTTTTTTATAATAACTTTTATACCCATTCAGATATTTTTAAAAAATTGGGGAGACGCACCCTCTGCATCAGAAGACATGTTATGGCATACAAGAAAAAAATAATTTTTACGAGTGTCGTTCATGAGGGGTGAGGGTAAATATTTTTAAAGAAAAAATGTACGCCACTGCATTTTTCCGAATTTTTAATTTTAAACATCTTTTTTTTTTATAACAATTTGCGATATTAGCAAAAGTACAGGTACTCTACTCCTGAGCAAAAATTACATTTTTGGCCAAACCTCATACATGACTGACACAATTTAATATCTGATGATTGCATTTTACGTTTTGAACTATGCAGAACTTTTAGTAAAATTAATAATAAAAAAGTTTTCATATGCCGCCAACTTTCGTAGACACACTGTAATGTGAATGTGAAGTTCATATAAAATATTTTCCTAAAGTCTCCTTTATAGAGATAAGTGCCTTTAAAAGACACCACTGGAAATTGGTTTTTCTTGAATAACTTTTAAATCACTTGGTCTAATAAAATAGTTTTGTTATAATAGAGATAAAAAGCAAAACCATAAATATGTACACTTATACCCATCCATATAGGCAACAAGAGACAATACGTCGGCGATCAGAAAAAGGTTAAAAGCATGGCTCAAAAGCATACTTACGTCACGTAATTTAAAATTCTTTATGCGACCACCAATTTTGTCCAGACTATCTGCAGACTACTTAAGCCTTTTAGTCAAGGCAACGTCTCAATAAAAAGGGCAAAAGTTCGGAATTTTATAGGACAGGACGGATCGAAATGCGGTTTTTGCATTCGCTTCCAAAAATTATTTGTAAAATTTGTACCTAATTTTAGTCTCATATAAACCGAAAGTTGATTTGCTGCAGCCAAAAATGTATCCAAGACATGTTTTTTAGATGCCCTTTGGAAAATTTATTACCTTTGTAAATGAGAGTCAGAACTGGCTCAGGTCGGGTACCCAGGAGTTTTTGAGGTCGCTGATCACGATTATAATGTTTCCATTGATCCCCCAAACACCTGAAGCTCAGGAACGCCGATGAACGTCATCTCCGTGGGACTTACCAAAATTCATGTGGGAAAGGAGAGAAACTAGGTGCCCAGGAATTTATTGGGTCGCTGATTTCAAAAATGGCATCGGCGAACACCCCACGGATATCTGGTGCGCCCTAACATAAACGCGAACTTCATCTCCAAGAATTTTTCGGACAAGAGTGCAAAAAAACAAGCCTAAAATCATTGTGGGATGCTGTATCCAAATTTTATGTTAAAAAATATTTCTCCCAAACACCAGGTGCAAGGGTACTTAGCCCTGAAAGTCGTGACTTTTCGTGACAAAATTGAAAGACAAATTAAAAATCGTAGTTGGGGTTTTCTAGGGGCGCTTAATCAAAATTTCACGTCAAAAACGATTCCTCAAGCACCTGCTGCACCGTAACCTGACCCTGAACGTCGTCTCAAAGGGATTTACAGACACAATCGCAAGAAACTGACCAATATCTATTCATTTTTTCAGGAAAGAAATCCTCCTACATAATTAAACTAGAATCAACAATTTACCACAGTTATCCTAGTGTGTCAGAAGAAACTTTAAAGACGACGTTCAAGGCCAGGTTGTGGTGGATCGTTTTCAAGGTGAAATTTTGATTAAGAGTCCAAAAAACCTTCGTAACGATTTTCGGTTCATCTTTTTCAATCATGTCAGGAAAAGCCACGGAGATGACGTTCAGAGTTAGGTTCTGTTGCAGTCAGTGCCTCACAAAACTTCCCCACAATGATTTTTAGCTTGTTGTTGGCACTATTGTCTGGAAAATTTTCGAAGATGACGTCCGACTTCAGGTTAGGGTGCACCAGATGTCCGTGGGGTGTTTGCAGATGCAATATTTAAATTCAGCGACCCAAAAAGCCCCGAGAGCCAAGTTTCCCTCTTCCCCAAATTAATTTTGAGAAAGTCCCATGGAGATGACGTACATCGGCGTTCCTGGGCTCCAGGGGTTCGCGGATTCAATTTAAGCAACATAATCGTCATCAGAGACTTCAAAAACCCCGAGTACCTGATGCAATGCAACTTCCGGTTTGTATGGGGTAAAAATTAGGTACAAATTTTAAAAATAGTTTTTGAAAGCGAATGCAAAAAATCGCATTTTGATCCGTCCTGTCCTAAAAATTCCTTCCAAACTTTTTGCTTCACTGCCGACATCGACTATTTTTAATTTCAGATAATTGACGTGGCATTTTTTACTGACAAAGTAAAAATGTGTTAAACATTGCCCCACAGATAATTTTAAAAACGATGGCCGCCAATTTTTCCCTTTATTGAAAAGCTATGACCTTTACCTTTTTAAAACCTTTACTACGACTATTACTGTTTAAGTCAAAAAAAAATTGTCAAAAAAGTAAGGTAAGTTACCTCCCTTTTTAATACTTATACGACTTTTTTATGAATATAACTGTACACAGATAGTTACAATATTTAATCATAAAACTTGTGAAATAATTGATTTATTATCAAATTACAAAAGATATCAAATCGCATATATTACTACTGTTAATGGTTCTAGACAAAAAAAAATGGATCAATGACGCAGAAATGGGCATATTATGTTGCAACTTTTTATAATATAACATAAACAAAAATGTTTTAAATCCTTTTTTCTATATTTTATTATTTAATTTTTAGGAACAATTTCTACCTCTTCGCCTTTTACTATGGTTACTTTTAAAGCGCCAAAAAGTATATAGGGTGATCATTTTTAAGTCAGCACTATTGCTAACTTCCAATTATTGGAGATACGAAGTCGGGTGAGTTAGCAAAGTAGTAATATTTTTTCCACTGATTAAGATCCTGCAAACAAAAAAACAATTGAACATCGGGTTTTTGTTTTATTGCAAAAATATACTTTTTTAATGGAACCCCCTGTATATTATATCACTATTTGAAAGACCATTAAAAAAAGTCCTCATGTGTTATATACAGTTTTTATTAATTTCGAAAATATATTGCATCACCATAAATAGATATTTTAAAAAACTTTAAAGAAATACCACATTTAATAGGTCTATCTCTTGTTTTGGAAATATGGTCATTCAAATCTAAAAATCGAAGATATATAGAGAATTATTGCAAGTTGCCTTGTACAGCTCGGGTATTATTTATTGTGTACACATAATTTAGAGTTATTGCAAATCATGTTGACAGTAACATTAACCCAAAAACAATTTTAGTAGTTTTTCTTAATTGTTTTGTTTTACACAATTACAGAAATACATTTGAAAAAGCAAGATTTGAAGTATGTTTACTTCTAAAAACTTTAATTTTGTGATCTAAAGCCGTTCGGTTGCACAAACAGTTCCGAAATTTAAATAAGACCAAAATAAGGCACAACCTAAAAAGACATCAATAAAGCCAGGCACAATCCTTATTAAGGGAGTCCTTATCCTACCTTGCATCTGCGCAAGCCCAGATGTCAAAATAAGGCCGGTATTATTAGTGCCTGGCCTTATTTTACTGTGCAATAATTCTCTATTGTCTGTTTTATCTTTGACACTAAACTTAGTGCTTATAGCTTGGAGCTGTAGTAGTGTGGAATAATGAAAATATTATATCATAATGTTCAGATTTGGATGGCGATATTTCCAAAACTATAAAAGGTAGACATATCAAATGTAGTATTTTCCTAAAGCTCTTTAAAATATCTATGTAATGGTGATGATAAATACAGATTGTTCTCTTTAAAAATGCCAGTTTACTATCAAATTCCCGAGGATGGCCATATTTCCAAAAATATTAAAAATTGGATATAACACATGAGGACTTTTTTTTAATGGTCTTTAATAGATTTTTCGAATAGTGATAGAATATACAGGGTGTTCCATTTACGTATATTTTTTGTAATAAATCGAAAACCCGACGTTTAAATTGTTTTTTTGTCGGCAGCACATTAATCAGCGAAAAAAATGTTACTGCTTTGCTTACTTAACCAACTTCGTATCTCAAGTAATAAAGAAGTTAGAAATAGTGCCGACCTAAAAATGATCACACTGTATAATATTTATTACGATTTTAAGCATTTCCTAATTTTTTTACCTGTCATCGTAATTCCCTTTAAATTTCAAGAAATAGGGTTCAAAACACTTTGTATAAAAAATATTATTTTGATGATAATGAAAAATCCTTGAACAAAATTTCACAATTTTTAAGTATATGATTTGAAACTTTTGTATAGTCAAAGTGAAAAATGCGTCTGTCGGTTTTCTAAATTCATTTTTATTTTATTGTGTTTTGCTATGCTTTTCTATGTCTCCTTAAGATTAAAAAATTGGCCTCAAAGTGCGAACCGCATATATACCTGCTACCTAAATTTTGTCTTTTTGGTATTTATTTTAAGACATACTGAAACTATATCCAGATTATTTTAATAGGAACCTAGAGACTATAACTTGATGACTTTTACTAAATTACATTGCAATCTCTTAAATTATTTTACTAATTGTCCCAGACCCATGTAATTTTAGCCAATATATTTAAATAAAATTATTATTTTTTAAACATAGGATTACTGTAGTTTTTGCACATAATTATTCTTCATTCACTATAAATTGAGTGTGAGGAAAGCAAAAACAATAGAACAAAAATACACCTTATTGGTCAATTTAAAGACCTTATTACACTGGCAAAAGTTTGTCAAAACTGACAGGTTTTCAAAAAATTAAAATTACATTGGGTTCCGAAACGTTAAAAAGGTTTACAATCATTTGGTGATATCTGAGTACTTAAGTTTAAGTAAACATTATTAGTTTATTCATGTTATACCATTTATTTATCATTTTTAACCCACTTTATTAAAATAGTTTTTTTTAAGGTTGCTTTATGAAAACTTAAACTAATAAGTTTTAAAATAACATACACTTACACAAAATAAAAAATAAGAGGCCTTGAAACGTTCCATAATTTCTTGTTAACAGTGCCGTCAAAAATACAGAAACGTGAAAAGCAATTAATCCTATTATCCATGGGTCTTGCCAGTCTATCTAAAAAATAAACAAATATGTATTATAAAAAATACCGGGTGTTTCTTATAGGTGGTTCCCCCAATAACTTTTTGTCTTTTGAGAAAATAAAATTTGGTACATGGATATCTGACATATATTTATGCATTGGTTGATATTTAAAAGTCAATAGCCACTTCCGCCTCCGATGACAAGGTATACATTATATAACATTTTTTCTTTTTATCATTTAGCATCGTGGGCTCCCCTACTATTATTAACCGACTTCAAAAGGAGGAAGTTCTCTATTCGCCTGTACGTTTTTTTGTATATTATGCGATTACTCCGGCGTTTGTGGACGGAGTAACAACATATTCTTTTATTTGGAAGCCTATACTTCCGGGGTGGTTCCATTACCATCAAGTCAGCAGCTGATGATGGGATCCCAGGGAAATCGAATGAAACCTTTAAAATTTATATATGGGCATTGATAGTGTTTTCAACTATTCGTTATACCGGGTGTCCACAAGATTACTAGCAATCCTGTTATTTTCTTAAGAAGTGTTACACGATTTTAAAATTTTGGCCGAATGTATGGTTACATCAGATGCAGATTTCTGATGTTTTAGATTTTATGTGGCACCTCCGGTTTAACCGAAAGTGCTTCCAACTTTGCTATTTTAAATGGAACGCCCTATATATTTTTAAAAAATCAATTTTACAGGCAATTCCCAGAAAATACATGTACCACATGTTATACCCATCTTAATTATTAGTTTTTGAGACAATGGCCTTTCAAAAATTTTATGTTATTGCTATTTTTATAGATTTGTTAAGAAATCAATGATGGTGAAAAAGAATAAATGTATTTTTTTACACATATTTAGTGAACCCTATATCCTATCAACTTAAAAATACAATTTCCGGTTTTACTGGAAGTGACACAGAAATTGACTACCTTAAGCCTTAAGTTTACACTTAACACTTATTTTTCAGTCTTTTTTGTTAAATATATTCAATCTCTAAACCTAATAGTTTTTGAGTTTTTAATAGTGAAAGAGTAAAAACACATTTTTAGGTATTTTCAAGTCAGCCTAGCGTTTTACCATGAATATAATAATATATTAATATTAGGTTTAGAAATAAGATATAATTAAAAAAAAAAAAAAGTGTTAAGTTTAAATTTAATTAAGGCTTAAGGTAGTGGTTTGTATTTAAATTATTAAAGTTCTTTACTGCTGAAAGGCAATTTCTGTGGCACTTCCGGTAAAACAGGAAATTGTATTTTTACGGTGATAGGAAATAAGGTTTAATAAATATGTGTAAAAAATCGGGTTATTGTCTAGAAACTGTCTGCAACTCCGATTTTGACCAAATTTGGTATACAGAGGTTTTTTGGGGTGCTGATCATGAATCTGAATTTTTAGTCGGAAACGTTTTGTTTTCGAGATATCAAACATTAAAGTTGATATTTAAACTACCTTTATTTTCACTATATTCCCCGTTCTTTTTGCACACAATTCTTGATTATATGGTAAACTAAAAACCAGTTACAAAGAAGCCACGAACGTTATACAAATAAAGACGGAATCAACTATTTCTTTATAAACGTGTTGTTTAAATAGTGTGCAAGCAACAAAAGGGGGAATAATTGAAAGTGAGACAGAACTGATGACCATCTGGATTTTTACTACTGATTTTAAGTCTACACAATATTTGATTTTTACCATTTAAAATCTTATATTTTTACGTATATTACACTTTTTTGAAATAAATTGCATAGCTTCGCTTTCAATCGTAACAAATTAGGGTGGATGCTGCGGGATCAGTGTGTGCATGGCTAGCTGCGTTTTGTAAGGGTACCTTCGCAATTTATTTATTTCAAAGTGGGGGTACAAACAGATTTACATTCACTAGAGTACCCGCATTGTAGTAGTCTTTCAGTGAGTAACTACACTAAAAAAACTAAAACTAAACCCAAAACACTATTGACAAAAATGTTACTGGTTTAAATTAATAAAGAACTGGCACTTGATTTTATTTTTAAAACCATCAGCGGATAAATCTGAGTAAGCTATAGTGTTTCAGTTAGTGTTATAAGATCTAACCAAGAGGCGAATTTTGGCAGTAATTTGTATTTTTAAAAGTTCATTAAACCTAAGATCTAAGTGTTCTGTTATTATTATAAAACTCTATATTTCTGTACACTTCTGGGACAAATGCATGCCCTTTCATTATTTTAAAAAACATAATCAGATCTGAAATAATTCTTCTGTCCCTAAGAGGTAGTATGTTGAAAGTCTTCAAAATAGGAAAATAATTATTATGTTTGTTTATATTTAATTTAAAAATAAATATTTAAAAAATGTATGCTGGACTGACTCAATTTTCCTAATGTAAATTTCATATTGCGGGTTCCAAACAACAGACGCGAAGCACAATCTACTAGGTATGTAAGCATAAAAAGGCAAAGCATTTGCATTGCAACTTTGCCGCAGTGTTTCTTTTAAAAAATATTTGATAAAAGGTTTTGAGTTATTTTGAAAAAACTTAAAATGTGCATTTTAGAAAAAGTGCTGTAATTTTTTATTCCAAATAATTTTTGGAATCTGTAAAAACATTAATGGGACAACTTTTTAAGAGCACTGCATTTCTGTATTCATATTTTAATTTCGATGTTTCGGTCTTGGGATACCATCATCAACTTTTTTCTTATGGCCGCCATTTTGTCTTTTTTGCACATTATTAAAGAAAGTTTTTTCCTTTAAAATGCTGTATAACACTCTGTAGGTATTTTAAATTTTTATCTCAAAAATTGGTAAAATTAATTTTTGTCCGAGTTGGCCATGACTGCGAAAGTCATTAGCACTAGAAGCAATTGCCATTCAGTTTCAAATAAAGACCTATATTGAGAAAGGTAATGCAAGTTTATTTCTAACTTTTATAAACTTATGTACCCAAAGAAAGATGGACATTTACCTTCTGCGCATCGGCGCATTAAAATATGTGTTAATTATATCAAGCTGTTACCTTTCTACCAGAAGTAGGTTTATGTACTCAAAAACATTTTTTTCTAAATTTTATTATCCATAACATACAAAAACCTAATTCATAGTAAATCTGGAGACTAAGACGAACACAATAATTATAAACCTAAATTATACTTACATGCTAGTCTCTAAAAAAACAATGGTCTCTCCACATATTCTTAATAGATAAAAAAATTTAATTGCATATGGGAGTTTAAACAAAGCCAAAGAAAATATCAGTTTAAAAAAATAATATGAATTGCAATACAAACATATAAAAATATTTTGCAGATGGTTAGATGATTTTTATAATACATGAGCTGCAATTAAAGAGTTAAACTTTTTGTTAAATATTGTTCTTTTTTAAGATAACTATGGTAATAATTATTAAATAAAAATTAAAAAATAGCAAAAAACGTGCTATAATTTAAAATAACAGATTGGTAATACTACATACTACAAGATATAAGGAATATGGTTTTTGTATGTTATGGTGTGGGTAATAAAATAAAAAAAATGTTTTTGAGCACATACACATATGTCTGATAGAAAGTTACAGCTTAATATAATTAACACATATTTTAATGTGCTGATGCACACAAGGTAAATATTCATCTTTGTTTGGGTACATATGTCTATATAAGTTAGGAATAAACCACAGAATTAACTTGCATTACCTTTCCCAACATAGGTCCTTATTGAAAATTGAATGGCAATTGTTTCTAGAGCTAATGGCTTCCGCAGTCATGGCCAACTTGGACAAAAAATTAATTTAGATTATTTTTATCATAAAAATCAAAAACACCTATAGTGTTGTACATCATTTTAAAGGAAAAAAAACATTCTTTAAAAATGTGAAAAAAAACAAAACGGCCGCCATAAGAAAAACGAAAGTTGATGATAGTATCTCAAAACCGAAACGTCGAAATTAAAATCTGAATATAGATATAAGTTGCTTTTAAAAAGTTACCTTGAGAATGTTTTTACAGATTCTAAAAATTATTTAAAATAAAAAAACTAAAGCACTTTTTCTAAAATGAACATTTTTTCAACCCAAAAACCAAACAAGATACGAAATTTTATTAAAATGGCATTAGATTAACCATTAAATGGCCCACAGCTTTCCCCATTTAACCATCATTCTATCTCTTTTAGTTTCCAATAACCCAATACATTTTCTACCAATATTCGACACACTGTATATGTGGCTGGCACCGACTCCACTGACCAACCAAATATAACGAATTTTAAATAGTAAATACTATATAAGTTTCAATAATTTCGTTAATTCTTTTTAATAAAGCTTTATTTTGAAGTCACAAAAATATTATTTTCAACTTTGGTGTTGGTTTAAGCTTGTACATTATGTATATGAGGTAGATAGGTATAGTGGATTTAATAAAAAAAAAAGAATGGTGGAGCAATAGTTGTAAAAATGTAATTGTTAAGAAGTCGGTTTTTACTTCTTTTTTTAATAACTTTTGGTTGTAAGTTTAAGTTAAGATAAATATTTTCTTAATCTTAAAATTCTTTATTTAATGTAAGATTTTTAAAGAATCATCCATAACATTACTTGACATATTAATTGTTTCAAATAACTTGGTTTCTGAAAATATAAATACTTTTGGGTACTTCAACTACTTAAGTATTTAAATACATCTAAATTACTTTAAAAGGTGATCCTTTAAAACCAGTAACTAATTAGTGGAAAGGATACATTTTAACAAGGTGTTTTTGTCTGAAGAGAATATAATATCAAGCACAATATGATTTATTAATGATTTTTCAAAATATGGTAACCTAAAAGGTCAAATTTTGACCTGATTTAATACATGACATGCAATAAAACTGAGAATAAAATCATAATGATTTAACCTACATTAAAATAAAACACACTAAGTTAATAAAAAACAAACTAAAAAAAAATATATATTTTTAAAAAATTATTGTTAGTAATAATAAAATAACATTAAGGATAAACAACATAAAGTACTCTTTTTTGTGAATATAAAAGTATAAATAATTGTCATAATTTAAACAATACTTTAAAGATAACAGAAACTTTTGCAAATAGATATTTTTGTGCTTTATTTTTTAACTTTAAAAATAATGTAACAACCTAAACCTACCCATGCTCCATACCTTTGGGATCGGTTTACTAACCTTATTTATTATTACAATTTTAAAGAACACAGAATATGATTTTAACAAAACTGATGTTATTATTAATAACACTAGCAAACCAAATAACTTGGTAAAACTACCACTGAAATAGCTACGTGTTGTCATATTTAATGGAAATTGGCCAGATCTGTACATTAAAGATTAAATATATACCTACAAGGTGTCCAGTAACTCAAGCGAACAACTTTAAGCAGTGGCGACGCCATCCAGGGGGAAAGGCATGGGTAGCCCGGGCCACTCCTAAAAAATGTCTGCCCATCTTTGGAAGATGGAAGGTAAGAAGGAAGTAATTGTAAAAGGTATGTATGAACGTTAGGGAACGAAGAAAAATTTGAGTTTTTTTGCTCTCCAAATTTATTGGGGTATTCAAAACAACATTACACAAGATACAATAAGGTTTTTAAAGCATGAGAATTTTTTTCTGTTATTCAAAATTTTAGACCTCAAAAATTTTTTGCCTGCCCAAAAAATGTCACTAACTGCAAGGGATACTTAATTCTATAATTAAAAATAAGAACAAAAAACTTCATATGAACATACGTTTTAAATGTCTTAGTGTTTGAACTATGGGGTGTTACAAGTTTTTATTAATAAATTCATTAAATTCATGTATTTTTAAAAAATTTGGAAGACGTCTCCTATGCATCAATAGCCATTTTTTGGTATACAAGAAGAAAAATATTTTTACCAGTGTCGTCCATGAGGGGTAAGGTAAATATTTTTAGAAAAAAATGGTTGTCACTGCATATTTCTAAAGTAAAAATATTTTCTTAGATTCCTGTTTAGTTTCTCTCTTGCCTTTTTTTCATTGGATGTATGGTTTTCCCGTAAATAAAGACAAACAATATCAAATTTTACAGTAAAAAAACTACCTTTTGATTTGTTTTTTAATTAAATAGGGATTTGACCATGCCCAGAAATTGTTATTTAAGCGAAAAACGTATGTGTACATCCAATAAAAAAAAGGTAATTTTCTAGAAACCTGCGGCAACTATTTTACATTATTTTTGCATTAAATTGCATAGCTATACTTTGAATCATTTCAATCCCAGTGTGCCATGAAGTCCTATGTGTATGTATGGTTGCCGCATTATCAAAGAAAAGCCACGCAATTTAATGCAAAAATAATGTAAAAAACGTAGAAAAACGGGGTTTTAAAAGGTGAAAATAAAATATTTTGTGACACTTTAGCTTTAAATCAAGAATTGTGTGCAAAAAGAAGGGGGAATATAGTGAAAATAAGCTTAGTTCAAATTTGAACTTTGATGATGAATATCTCGAGAACGAAACGTTTCCGCCAAATTTTCTTTCAGATTCGTGATCAGCGCCCCAAAAAACCCCGTATACCAAATTTAGTTAAAATAGGAGTTGCCGCAGGTTTCTAGAAAATTACCAAAAAAATTCAAGATATCAAATTTGTTCCAAACTAAAAGAGAATTAAAAAAATATTTCTATTAAAAGAAAATGCGGTGGTGTGCATTTTTTCTTAAAAAACATTTACCTTAAACCCCAACAAGACCTGTCATTTTTTTTGTAGTTTACCAAAAAATGTCATATGATGCATAGGGGACCGCTTCCAAATTTCTTGAAAGTATCTATCTGAATTGGCATAAAAGATATTATTAAAAAAACAATAATATTTTTAAAATTTTAACACCCTGTAGTTCAAAACCTTAGACATTCTGAAGAAATAATAAATAAAAAAGAAAAAACACTTTTTTTTCATTTTAATATAATAATTTAAGCAAGTTGTTTTTAGCAGTTAAATAATTTTAAAAAGTAAAGTTCAACTTGATTTTTTTAAATCCTTTTGTTTTTTATTTACTTTTTTTTAATGTAGAAGTCTTTATTTGCAGCTTAATATTTCTCTTTATCTCCCTAACCCTAATTATTTATGATTATTTGTGAATGTCTACTATAATAAAATAGGAGTCCCTCGAGGAATTCATAATGAGCAGATCCAGAAAATTTAAAAAGTCATGAAGATTTACAAATTGTCTATATGATTTTATTTGCTTTTTTTCATTAACACAAAAATCTGCTTCTAAAAAAATTTTATGTTGTTCTTAACCCCAATGGTTGCATTACAAGAAATTTAAAACTACCAAAGCTTATCTTGTTTAACTTAATTTGTTTTAGATTTGTAAAACAAAAGATAAATTTATGTGATATTGAATAATACCCAAATATTTTATAAAATCTACGATAATAATATGTAAAAAAATAATACAAAAAAAATCCATTAAGTAAAAAACTAGACATGAACATGCAAATCAGAGCCATGAAAAAAATATGTGTTTTTTAAAATAATTATGTTGTATCGTAAATAAACCGGTTTAAATAATTTTCTACAAAATTTTAAAGATTTTTCCTACATAAATAACGTTAAGAAAAGTATACTTACACTTGCTAGGAATGAAATAAATCCCTCAAGTTTACTAATATCTATAAGATTTTCGTCAATCATTTTTCTAAACTCAGCTTACTAAAAATAAAAACAATTTAAATGCAAAATTATTCAAAATTCTATCTATTTCCCAAAATTTATCAACACATATTTGAGTTTGACGCACGTTTGACGGCCAATTGATGGTGATGGTGATGACATTTGCTTTGTTCGGTATCGAGTTAGGTGTAGGACGGTGTAGTGCAGTGTAGGACTTAAAAGTGTAAATAGGTGTAAATAAGTTAGAAATTTTTTTTATACCAAACGCGTCTTAGGCCAAGGTTATAAATTAGAATTTAATTTTAGTATACGTATTAGCATTAGTATAATGCCTGGTAAAAAATTTAATTTTAGTATTAATATTAGCATTAGTTACAAGGTTCAAGAACATACATTAAAATTTTTTGTTTACAAACCAAATTTAATTTTTTAGTCTTTAGAATTTTTTAGATTTTAGAGAATCGACAGGTCGTTTCTTAAAACTAAAATCAGGGTTAAAATTAATGTTACAGACTTTCAAAAATGTGTTTAGGTTATAGAATTTTAGAGAGTTAGGATCATTTAATTTAGTTTGTTAATTTATTTAAATAATTTACCTTAATTTTTCCAAGTTCTTTCATCACTTTCGAAGGTTTCCGAAAACGCCCGAATTATCCATTAAGAACTTTTATGCCATCCTGTACTATGGAATTTTCACGATATTTCTCGAATATTCTAGATCATTCTTTACTCTTCCACCATACTATAAAAGGGCGACGGGAAACTTCCGATCAGTCAGTATAAATTCGACTTTTGTGTTGTAAACTTCGAGACATTGACAAGAGTAGATTTTGTCGTTGTTGTAACCATAGTTACGTTCCATTGTTAATAAAGGTATAAAAACGAAGACACGTGTTTTTATACGAGGTGTTTTGGAACATTTGGTGTCAGAAGCGGAACGAGGATACCCAAGGAAGCCGAAGTGGTAAGAAGAGTGAATGCCAGTTGAGACAAGACAAAGACAGCAAGTAGTTATGGAGGAGTTAAGTGCACTAATTAAACAAATGATGGAAAAACAAGAATCCCTTAAAGTAGACATAAAGAAAAGCCAAGAATCCCTGAAAGAAGACCTAAAGAAAGAAATGCAGACAAGCCAAGAAGCCATGAAAGAAGACATTAAAAATGAAATGAAGACCAATTTAGAAGAAATGAAGAAAAGTCAAGAAGAAATGAATAAAAGTCAAGAAGAAATGAAGACAAATCAAACAGAAATGAAGCGGGAAATCAAAATCAGTCAAGCAGAAACGAGACAACAAATCGAGAAAATTCAAAAAGACATAAAAAAAGGACAAGAACAAATGAAGCAAGAGATAAAAGAGAAGATAGTAAAGATTCGAGAACACCTGAGGGGAGAATTTCATCAATGCCAAGATGAGATGAGAAAGGAAATGTTGCTTGAAATAAAACTTTGCAAAGAAGATACTAAAGATGAAATGCAAGAAATACAGCAGTTAGTTGAAGACAAAGTTAATCAAGTCCAAGGTCAAATGCAACATGAAGTGCAACAATTACACCGGCAAATTCAAAATATAGCCAGTACTGGTGTCGTTTCAGGATGTGGTACTTCAGGAACTCTTATGAAACCACCAACTTTTGACGGTAAGGTACCGTGGGTTACGTACCTTAGACAATTTGAAGCTGCTGCGAACGGCAATAATTGGAGTTTACCAGAAAAGGCACGCGCACTGGTGCTTGCTTTACGAGGTGAAGCCATGGAGGTATTAAGAAATATTCCTGAAGAAAAACAAGGCGACTATGAATCGATTGTCATGTTCCTGGAGATGAGGTACGGCGAAACCCATCTGCAAGAAGTTTATAAGGCGCAGTTACAAGGACGAAGACAGAAGTACAATGAAAGTCTTCAAGAGTACGAAGCGGACATTGTACGTCTAGTTAATTTAACGTATCCATCGTACCCGGAAGAAATTAAGCAAGAATTGGCGGTAGGCAGTTTCATTGAAGGGCTGCGCGATCCGGATATGAACCAAGCATTAAGAATGGCCAGACTAAAGAAAATTTCAGAAGCTCTTGCCTACGCACTTCAGTTTGAAACGGCTAAGCAGACATCCAGATCTCAGGCAAGACTTCGAAGAACAAACTATGTACCAGAAGTCAGCAATCCAAATGATAATTTGACAACAGTAATACAACAGCTGCAAGAAATCCTACGTCAAAAACAAGTAGATGGAGACAACAAAAGCATGACCTTCCGTCGAAGAAATAGAATCCTGTGTTGGAAGTGTGGTGAAGAGGGGCACATTCAAAGAAATTGTACCAGATCGAATGCCCCTGCAAGTAATTCGGAAAAGCTGGCCAGGTGCTACCAAGCCCCATCAACAACAACTATTAGAGTATCCCGGCTGCAGAACAATGGCTCCAGCTTGGTAGTACCTGGAAATGTGTGCGGTCGGGACTGCGAAATGGTCCTAGATACTGGTTCCACACATACCATCGTGAAGCCGAACATCGTAGCTCACTGTAAAATATTCCGCCCTGTAAATAATTACCTTTTGGAAACTGCTAATGGAGAAGTTATACCAGTTAAAGGCATACATGAAGCCAGAATAACCCTAGGAACAACAACCTTTATACACGTCGTGTTTGTTGCTGACATCATGGACGAAGTTATTCTTGGCCTAGACATTATGGAAAATCAGAAGTTTGTACTAGACCTTCCACAACGGGTACTACGAACCAATAATGAAGAGATCATAATGAGACTTCCACGAAGGAGTGAAACAATAATTCGAAAAGTTGTCCTTACAGAAGATGTCCTATTACCGCCAAATTCAGAAAGCATTATACAAGCAAAGTTTGAAGACTTAGAAGAAGGTGAAATTGTTTTAGTCGAACCAGTTGAAAATAGTCCGTTATACGCTAAAGGAATTGTTCCAAATCACCTCGTATAAAAACACGTGCCTTCGTTTTTATACCTTTATTAACAATGTAACGTAACTATGGTTACAATAACGGCAAAATCGTAAATTGTCAATGTCTCGAAGTTTACAGCACAAAAGTCGAATATGTACTAACTGATCCGAGATTTCCCGTCGCCCTTTTATAGTATGGTGGAAGAGTAAAGAATGATCTAGAATATTCGAGAAATATCGTGAAAATTCCATAGTACATGATGGCATAAAAGTTATTAATGGATAATTCGGGCGTTTTCGGAAACCTTCGAAAGTGATGAAAGAACTTGGAAAAATTAAGGTAAATTATTTAAATAAATTAACAAACTAAATTAAAAGGTCCTAACTTTATACAATTCTATAAACTAACACTTATTTTTAATGTCCGTAACATTGCCCCCTCCCAAGTTCTGATCGTCTCGATCAAGTATCTTCACGGTCTTAATAGCGGCTTAGCATTTTTAGATGTACTTCTTTCATTATGCCGTGTCACCACTTTACATGACTTTTGTAGTTTCGGTGAACCCCCTTGATTCTTCTTGTATTGTATAACGAAACGTCTTCACCTTCTTCTGAGTCTTCAAACCTTGCTTGAATAATGCTTTCTGAACTTGGCGGTAATGTGACATCTTCTGCAAGTACCACTTCTCGAATTGTTGTTTCATTACTTTTTGGAAATCTCATCACAATTTCCTCATTGTTAGTTCTCAGTACCCGTTGTAGAAGGTCTAGTACAAACTTCTGATTTTTCATAATGTCAAGGCCGAGAATAACTTCGTCCATTATATTGGCAACAAACACAACGTGTGTAAATGATGTTGTTCCTAGGGTAATTCTAGCTTCGTGTATGCCTTGAACTGGTATGACTTCACCATTGGCAGTTTCCAAAATATAATTCTTCTCAGGTCGGAATATTTTGCAGTGGGATATGATGTTTGGCCTCACGATGGTATGTATAGAACCAGTATCTAGTACCATCTCACATTCTCGACCGCATACATTTCCAGGTACTACCAAGCTGGAGCCATTGTTCTGTAACCGGGATACCCTAATTGTTGTTGTTGGTGGTTCTTGGTAACACTTAGTCAGGTCTCGCCCCTTGAACTGGGAGTCTTCTGCACTACTAGAAGAGGCCTGAAAACTGGAGCAATTTCTCTGTATATGCCCCTCTTTACCACACTTCCAACAACGAATGATATTTCTTCTTCTAAATGTAATTCTGTTGTCTTTTTCAGTTTGTTGATTACGTATGATTTCTTGCAACTCCTGTATCACTCTGGTCAAATTATTATTTGGATTGCCATCTTTTGGTGGATAATTTGTTCTTCCAAGTCTTGCCTGAGTTCTGGATGTCCGCTTTGCTATTTCAAACTGAAGTGCGTAAGCAAGAGCTTCAGAAATTTTCTTAAGCCTAGCCATTTTTAATGCTTGGCTTATATCTGGATTACGTAGACCTTCAATGAAACAGTCCACAGCTAGTTCTTCTTTTATTTCTTCCGGGTAGGTTGGATATGACAGGTTAATTAGACGTACAATATCTGCTTCATACTCCTGGAGACCTTCGTTGTATTTCTGTCTTCGTCCCTGTAGCTGCGACTTATAGACTTCTTGTAGATGGGTTTCGCCGTACCTCTTCTCTAGAAACATGATAATCGATTCGTAATCGGACAGCTTTTCTTCGGGAATGTTTCTTAACACCTCCGTAGCTTTTCCTCGAAGAGCAAGTACAAGAGCTCGTGCTCTTTCTGTTGGGCTCCAGTTATTGCCGTTTGCAGCTGCTTCAAATTGTCTAAGGTACGGAGCCCACGGTACCTTTCCGTCAAAAGTTGGTGGTTTCATAACAGTTGCTGGAGTACCACATCCTGAGACTACACCTGTACTGGCAATATTTTTAATTTCCCGCTGTAATTGTTGAACTTCCTGTTGCATTTGCCCTTGAACTTGTTGAACTTGATCTTGGACTTGTTGCACTTGACTTTGAACCAACTGTACAGTCTGCTGTATTTGTTCTTCCAATTCTTCTTTAACATCTTCTTTGGTAAGTTTTAACTCAAGCAACATCATTTCATCTTGGCTGTGATAAATTTCTCCTTTTAGATTTTCTCTAATCTTCACCGTCATTTCTTTTAATTCTTGTTTCATTTCTTCTTGACTAGTTCGAATTTCAAGCTTTATTTCTTCTAAACTGAATCTCATTTCTTCTAAACTGGTCTTCATTTCGTTTTTAAGGTCTTCTTGTTTTTTTATCATTATCTTAATTAGTGCACATATTTCCTCCATCGTAGTTTGCTTTCTGGTCTCTACTAGCATCCAATCTTCGTAAACCACTTCGGCTTCCTCGGGTAATCTCGTTCCGCTTTACTTTCTTCGGCTGACTTCGTTCCGCTTCTGACACCAAATGTTCCAAATCACCTCGTATAAAAACACGTGCCTTCGTTTTTATACCTTTATTAACAATGTAACGTAACTATGGTTACAATAACGGCAAAATCGTAAATTGTCAATGTCTCGAAGTTTACAGCACAAAAGTCGAATATGTACTAACTGATCCGAGATTTCCCGTCGCCCTTTATAGTATGGTGGAAGAGTAAAGAATGATCTAGAATATTCGAGAAATATCGTGAAAATTCCATAGTACATGATGGCATAAAAGTTATTAATGGATAATTCGGGCGTTTTCGGAAACCTTCGAAAGTGATGAAAGAACTTGGAAAAATTAAGGTAAATTATTTAAATAAATTAACAAACTAAATTAAAAGGTCCTAACTTTATACAATTCTATAAACTAACACTTATTTTTAATGTCCGTAACAGAATTTTACCGGCCAGAACTCTGACGCAAGCCAAAAGAGACATGGTATTTGTCCGAATGATGAACCTTAAGGATTACCCTCAACAAGTCAAACAAGGTGACATAGTTGGTACCTGTCAACCTGCTAACATGATAGTTATCTCCACCTGTAGCTGCCTAATGGTTCTGGTTGGTTTCGGTTGGATGTTTGATGGCTGTGGCTCTGATGGCATAATTCCTGCAATTTCTGGTTGTTTGGGACTTGTCCCCTGGTTGGTTGGCAATTTTGAGTTGTCCTGGGTGTCCCACTGGAGGGCTGCCTATTTGCTGCTTTTGGTTTGCACGTGTTTTGGGTGTTTCGCGGGCAGCCTTGGTATGAGGCCGGGTGATCTCCGCCGCAGTTGGCTGCATTCTCGCTGGTGTTTTGTCTTTGTGCATGTGTAAGTTGCGTGGTTTTCGCTGCATTTAAGGCACTTTGGTGGGGGAGCTGTGCATCTGATGCAGAGTGTCCGTAGGGTTGGCAGTTGTGGCACTGTGTGTTTCTGGATGTTGTTCTTTGAGTTTCAAAATGAATTTTCATATTTAGGAGGCTGGTAAGATTGAATTTTTTTGTTTTTGAGCAGGAGCACTAACATATATGGAATGGGGTTTCCGGACTTGTCTTTCCATCTTGTTGTTCTGGAGGATTAAATCCTAGGTCCTGCAGGACTTTGTGGAATTCTTCTTTTAAGATGGTTTCCAGGACGGCCCTGAGTAGTACGTGTAGCGATTTTCATTTTCCATTTGGAATGAGTGGTAGGGGATTTTCTGCTTGTCCAGGAAGTTAATGGTTTTTCTGAAGTCCCGCTCAGGTTGTGGGTGTATTTTCACTCCTTCTGGAAGCGTGATTGCGTGCCCGTAGTTGATGTTCCTTTCCTTGAGGTGTGTCGTTACTTTATTATATTTGCTTTTGTCCCTCACACTATCGGCGGGATTTTGAGCGTGGTTTTTTTTTGGTGTATCATCTTGCTTTGTGGCGTTGTTTGTGTTGTTGGGTTTGCTTGGCTCAACGATGACTGTTGCTTGTTTGTCCTTGTTGTTTTCTTTTTTGGGCGTTTTGGCGGGGATGGACTCCTTGTTGGTTAAGTTGGCGTTTTCTACTGGTGGTTTGAACGCTTTCTTCGTCCTTAGAGACGAAATATTCATTTCTTCGTCATCATTGTTTACTAGATGTTCTTTTAGTTTTGGATCTTCAACCGGATGTCCTCTTTTTCAAGACGTTCTTTTTAATCGTATTGGACTCAACTTCCTTCTTTTCTTCTGACATATTAACTGATGTTTTCTCGATGAAGAATAAACCAAGACTAAATTTCTCCCAAACCGACCTCGGGTGTATATCTATAGGAATATCGCAGTTATTTCTTAGATGGGTGACCGCCAGGGAACATAGGTAAACCCCTGTAATATTTTTTCGAAAAAAAAGTTGTTTTTTGACCTGTTTTTACCATTTTTTACTTAATTTTTTAAAATATTATTAATTTAATGATTTAAACTTAAAAATCCATACATTTTCAAAATTAAAAACTCAACATTTTCTCATTTTGGATAAAATTTTGGCCAAAATCAGTTTTTGCTTAAAATCTCGAAACTTGAGTTATTTTTTAAAGTAGAATCTTAAACCATCATAAAATATAGGGTGTTCCATTTAAAAAAATATAACTTTGATACGTCACACTTTTTGAGACACCCTGTATAGACTAAAATAATTTTATACTGTGGTCTTACCCGACCTGTATATGTTCCAGTATTTACTTTTTTAAACCCATGGTAATCCAGCTACAGAGCGTGTCGAATATGGTGGGCCACCCTGTATTGCCATATCATCAGTTAAAATCACACGGTTTTACATATTAAAGTAAGCTCAGTTATATGTTTTATAGGCCAAAGAATGTTTTTTGGATACTGAATTTTTAAATATTCCCAAATTTCCTTTATTTCTTGCGTACTTAAAGTTTCAAGATCTAGGCTTTCTAAATGTGCAAAGGTTAATGTTCGTAAAAGTTTTTCTAAGTAAGAATGTACGTTTCGTATTTGTATAAGCTGATTCTGCAATTCGACAATTAGCGTAATATTATCAGATAATTCATTCATTTTACTTTTAAGTTTCTTGGAATTGTTATTAATAATTTCTATGTTTTCTTGAAATCTAGCAGTGATTTGACCTGCGAATGAACTAAGTTCATTGAGCTTATGCATAGAGTTTATTTGATTATTTTTAAGAATTTGCATGTTTTGGTTTATATTTTCCAAGTCGTTATTATCTAAGTTACCTGTAATGAATTTTATAGAAGTTCCTAGAAAGTCTATTAAACCTCGTTTTTGCGGGATGATAAAGCAAATGATTTTAATTTTGCATATGCGTCTACTGTGCTATTTAATTCTTTGGAAATTTGTCGAAAAAGTATTTGGATAGTGTTATTTTGTTTATGAGAAAAATGATTAAATATAACTAAATTATTGGCTAAATTTCCTAGGCTAATACTAATACTAGTTAAATTATAAGATATATAAGTATGATGATAATGGTTTAACACCATTGTAGGGGCTATATCTTCAGCAAAATATCCATTATTGGGTAGGGGATCTACTTGTAGAGGGTTGACTCGTGCGGTCAGTGTTATTCTGTAAAGATAAAGATTTTTCCTAAGTCTTTTAATTTTTCGTAAATGTGCTGAAATTCCTTTTTTCTTTGATATACCAGTAATTTTGTTGCCATGAATAGATGTTATTTTAGTAGGAATAAAACTGGGATTCATTTTATTTCTATAAG